>PVJH01003792.1:56869-121124 GCA_004026705.1 Nesogale talazaci | reverse complement strand
AGGTTCTTCTCTAGGACCGTCATTCAAATGCATCCACGCCCTGCAGGCTTCCTTAGTCAGTGTCTCTAACAGCAATGGAGACCAGCTTGGCTTGGGATCAGGCACACCTCGGTGCACTCCTGCTCTTCACGATGCCGAAGAGGTGCTGTGTGGCGGCAGCAGATTTACCTGATGCAATAAATCCCTGGCCCTCTTGACTGCTGCTTCAATGGGCCGTCAACACAGATGCAAGGCAGGTAAAGTCCTTTCATTTTTCCTCCATTTATCATGCCGTTTCCTTGTGGTCCGGTTGTGAGGATTCCGGTCTTCTTCATACTGTGTTGTAACCCATACTGAAGGTTATAATCCTGATCTTCAACAGCAAGTGCTTCAAGTCCTCACTCGAAGCAAGCAAGCTTGTGTCATCTGAATACTGCAGGTTGTTAATGAGCCTTCCTCCAGTCTTGATGCTGCCTTCTTCTTCTTCGCATAATCCAGCTTCTCAGATGACTTGTCAGCACACTGACTGAACAAGTGCGGTGAGAGGAAGAGGCACACCTTTCCTGACTTTAAACCATGAAGCATCCCCTGGTTCTGTTTGCACCCCTGCCTCTGGATCCATGGAGAAGTTCTGAATGAGCACCAGGAAGTGTCCTCGAATTCCCCTTCTTAACCACGGTTTATTATGGTCCAGAGTCAAATGTCTTCACACAGTCAATGATAGACAAGGAAACATCTCTCTGGTATTCTCTGCTTTGAGCCAAGATCCATCTGACATCAGAAATGATATCCCTTGTTCCAGATCCTCTTCTGAACCCAGGCCAGACGTCTGGCAGCTACTTGTCAGTGTGCTACTGTAACTGGTGGTGGATAGTCAGAAACAAAATTTGACTTGTGTGCAATTGTCAGTGAAATCCTTCCATAGTTTGAGCAGTCTATTGGGTCACTGTTCGTTGCAGTGGGCACAAATAGAGATCCCTTTCAGTCAGTTGGCCAGGAAGCTGTCTTCCAGATTTCCTGGCATAGATGAGTGAGTGCTTCCAGTGCTTTTTGAAACATTTTGCATACTACCCAGCACAAATACTTAAATTTCACGATAAGGATTTACTTAAAAAACATTTGTAAGATATACAATGAAATCTTCATGAGCAATCAGCCCTGCCAAAGAATGATGAAGAACTGACTTGCATTTCAGGAACGACTTTGGAGGGTGACTTCTGCCTTATACTGAACAGCTCAATATTCGTCACAGGCGGGGCCTTTCTCCAAGGTACAATGTAATTAATCTGGCATGACTTGTTAGGAACAGCCCCGGGTTTTTAAATTCTGAAAGCTCTGTGGAAGGTGCGGCCTGACAGGAAGGCTTGCTGAGGCACACAGGACCATACTGATGAATGGCCTATGACAGGCGGCACGCACACCTGATTTTCCGTTTTAAAACACGCCCGGAACAAACAAGGGCCGGGAGGCAGTCTTGGCTGCAGCGCCTCACCCTGGGGCCAACATTCCATCTACCTGCTCCGCACTCCCGGGGCACCAAGTGTGGCCAAGCCGGTGAGCGCCCCCTCTCCTCCCCCCCATCCCCAACCAACCTTGGCCTCCTGAAGGCCTCCTCCTTCTTCCTGTAAAAGCAGACCTGGCCGTCCTCTGGGTGGTCTTTGACTCCTCTCCCCATTGGGTTCCTCCCACTTAGTCTGTCTATGGCATCTGTGGGCTCTCCTATAAGTCCCCTCAACTTGTCACTCCCACGTTCCTGCCCCATTCAAGACAAGGAGAGCTGCGTCTCCTGGATCCTTTCCATCAGCCGTTTCCCGGCCTGCCGCTCGAACACAGTTAGGCCAGGTTTATCTGAGTTCCCACTCTACCGACTCCCACACCTGCAGGGTCTGGCCCGACCTACCAGAGGTCCAGTCATAAGAAACACCTTTTTATTTTCTAACGGATTAGCATTAGGATGTGGATTAGCATTTAATCCCCGAATCACAGAATAGTTCGATCAGGATGAGAAGAGGTGTACAATCATCACCACAATCAATTGTAGAACATTTTCTCCCTCTCCCCGTGGTTAAAATCACTGCTGCATTGAGTTGTGCAATCTCCATCAGTTCTACTGAGCGCTCCCTCCTCCCTCCCACATAGGTCTTCACTGGCTCCAACCCCACTCCTGGTACCATAGTGTGTTAGTCTGGGTTTGAGGAGAGAAACAATTCAGACACTCACATGTGTGCAAGAGATAACTGTATATCAAAGAGTAACTGTATGCTAAGAAAACATCCCAGGCCAGTCTAGATCAAGTCTGTAAATATGCTATTAGTCCATATATCTTATATTAGTCTATAATGTCCTCTTCAGACTCATGCAACACATGCAAGGACGCTGAATGCAAGAGGATCACAGGCCAGTGAGTGGAAAGTCTTGTGGCTCCAGTGGCAATGGAAGCATCTCAGCACTGGTGTGGGTCTCCATGTGGCTCCTTCAGCTCCAGGGCTCTGGTTTCACCAGCGGTCTCCACGTGGCTCGTCAGCAGGAAGGTAAGCAGGGGATCTATGTACATCTGTTCTCCATGGCGACTCCAAATTAGGTCATTAAGCTGCAACCTGATTGGTAGGCTAGACCCCACCCCTTCACAGGTGGGCAGATTATGTAACTGGCTCACACTCCCCAACCCCCTTTCTCTCTCCCTATCTCACACTCATACTCCTACCTCCCTTATACACCCTTGCATTGGCTCTTATCTCTAACTATGCCTCTAGTTCTTCTGTGCCTCGAAAACTGGAAAACTCAACAGAAACAGTAAGAATCACAGAAAAAGAAGTGCTAAGTATAAAATAATAACAATACGGAGACAACAAAGTAAGAGAAAAAAAAAAACACTGTGAATATCTCAAAGGCCAGGGAAGCGATTTTTGTCGAGGAACAAGTATGATACTTGCACCTTGAAGAATCCACGGGCACCTGCCAGTGGTTTCAGCAGACTGCGTGCTCGCCAGATGGGCTGGGCTCCCGCCGGCCTCCACAGCCTGCTACAAAGTGGGGGGATGCCGTTCACAACCCCACGGCTCCCGCCTCCTTTTCATCTTCACGCTCCACCAAGTGAGAGCACTGCTGTCTCTGGAGCCTGTGCTCTTGTTCACTGGGCGCCCTCCCCGCAGCCAGCCGTCCAAAGGAAGCCTTCTCTGCAGCAGGACTCCCTCGGACGCCACCGCCTCCCGTGAGCATAGGTTTCCCACGCCAAAGGACTCCAATGTCCATCCGTCTATCACTTGTGTTTCTTTCCCCGGTCCACATTTAAGTCATTTGCCAGGTTCTGCCCTGCAGAGCCCTGGTGGCATTGTGGGGACCCATCGAGCTGCCAACGAGGTCAGCAGTTTGAACCCACCAGCTGCTCTCCGGGAGAAGCACGAGGCTTTTACTGCCATGAAGACGTACAGACTTCAGAGATGCACAGGCAGGTCTGCCCTCTCCTAAAGGGTTGCTGTAAGTCAGCACCGACTCGTGGGCGATGCGTCTGCTGAATTCTCCCAGGTCATGAACCGGCCTATGGACTGCCCTGCCCGCAGACAGAGGGCACTGAAAAGCGAATTAGTGCACACACAATCAGGTTCAAATTTAACATCTTCCTTTTCTTTCTGACCCATCTTAGATGCCTTCTAGTGTTTATTTTCTGCCTTTTCCCGAACTGGGTTTTTTTGTTTTGATTTTGCTTAATTTTGTGATTGTTGCTGTTGGGGGAAGGGAGGGCTGGTATGATTTTCTTTCTATGAAATCCAGGCTAGGTAAATCTAGGTAGATCAATAATTTCTTAGAATTATGGCAGGAGATTGAGATAACCAGGGAGCCAGTAATAAAGAAGGCATGGGGGGGGGTTTGAAGAAATTGTGCTAAAATTCATTGTAGTGATGGTTGCATAAACCACAGAACTGTAAGAAAAAGGAGGGAGGGAGAAGAAGGAACGGAAGGGAGGGAGGGGAAGAAAGGGGGAAGGAGGAAGGGTGGGAAAGAAAGGGGGAATGAGGGAGGGAAGGAGGGAAAGATGGAGGGAGGGAAGGAGGGAAGGAAGGAAGGAAGGAAGGAAGGAAGGAAGGAAGGAAGGAAGGAAGGAAAAGAGCGAGTTCGAATACTATCCCAGCGATGCTAGACCTCATCCACACCATTTTCTTGTGGAGTTTTTGGAGCTATCTACAATAGGAAGCTACTTTTTCTTACAAATGAGATGGCCACAACAGAGGAAGGATAGAATTGTGGCTGCTTGGGGCTAGGAGTGGGCATGTGGGGCGTCACTGGGGGATTAAAATGCTCTGAAAAGGATTATGGCGATGGCTGTACCATTCCATATTAAATTACTGAATTATCCTTCCAGGGCATGGATTTTGCTATGCAGTTTGTACTGCAGCAAAGCTGGATGTTGTTCTGTTTTAAGTGGTTGCTAGATATCAATACAATCGCAGTCCATGAAATTAGGGGGAAATCTTCCGTTCTCTTGGACACGAGTCTCTGTTTGTGTCCGCACTTACACTCTACACATGCCACACAGACCTCGTACTTGGAGCACGAGTGCATGGGGCCCAGATGCGCTCGTTTGGTAAGGGTACGTGCCTCATGAACGAGGGGCCCACTCTCTGATGATGCGTGCGGCAGCCCAGGCCGCTCGGACGGCAGCTGAGCAAACCATCTGCGAGTGCTGGCCACGTGACTGCACATCCCCAGGCACGGGCAGCTCTAGCCTCAACTGTCAATCGTGAAAATGCTATGACCCAGGGCAAGAAGTAAGCCATTCCTGGTGCTCCACCCAGACGAGTTTCCTCAGTGCCACGCACGTCAGACTGGGCTTTCTCTCCAGAGCTGGCTGACCCGTCACAAACTCAGGTGGGCCTTTTGAAACACCAGGTATGAGATGAAGATACTACAACACAGTCTCGATCCTTGCTATTAAATATGCGCTTGCCGATTCGAGTGAAAAATAGGCAATGAAAAGGGTCTCTCCTGAGGTTCTCCCCTCTCCTTTCTAGTTCCTGGATTCTCAGGATAGGTCTGACGAGATGAGTCACCGAGGTGATCCAAGGTCGGCAAGCTCACAAGGGGACCTGGCACAGTTCAGACAGAAGAGCCAGTCTTAGGCCTCCCGACAATTTAAAAATCATTCATTTTAAATTTTAAATGAAGTTATTATGTGAGTAACATCCTTGACTCTAGTCTTCTCATTTCCATCCTCAGTTCACAGGGGCCATCTCACTGACATCACCGACCCTCCTCCAGGTCACTCCTGACCAGCCCTCCCAGGAAACTGAGGCCTCCTTGACACTGGTGGTGAGTAAGCCCGTTTTGCCAACTGACTTTCCCCAAGGGAATTCGTCTGAAGTCAAAACCTACACAGGATTCTCAAGAGCTAACAAGAGTATAACTCTCCCTCAAAAATTAAAAATTCTATCTATCTATCTATCTATCTATCTATCTATCTATCTATCTATCTATCTATCACTCAGTAGTATATTCTTAGCTCCCGCCTCGTGGATTTAAAAGAGAATGAGCTTCCTCAGGTCTCTGTTTTAAATTTCTTTATTAAAAGCCCGGCCTTCTTTGGGGATAACCAGCTTTTCCTTAGAAAGACGGATTTATCACCACCGTATCACACGAAGACGCCTGGCCTAGTGGCGGCCAACGGAAACCATGGGCTGTTGCGCTGGACAGAGGGGCGGCCGGAGAAGCCCGCTGGGGTGGGTCTACTCTTTCTTGGGGGCATCCAGGAGCCAAAGTGGATCTGATAGCAGTGGGGGTGGTTTTGGCTTGTGGAACAGAGAAGTAGTGGCCAAAGAAGGTAAGCTAAAATTTATCTCTGAGAAATGTAAGGGGTAAGAAAGAGACATGCAAAAAATTTCCCTTTTTAAGAAAGTTGCTTAAAATATGAAAACATAAGCCCTGGAGGGAAGGCAGACAGCCTGTTTACTCTCAGTACAGGTCGCTGGAACCCCTTTCTGCGACAGGGCAGGAATTCTGAACCAAGCCATAACACCTCATTTCTTCATCGAGACCCTTCTCAGCAAAGGTTCCAACATGAAGGGAGACACAGAAGCAGGGAACAGCTGTTCCAGTGCTGGAAGTTTCCAGAGGTAGAGACTGAGACCCTGAATCTGTGTCTGACCACATGTCAATAGGTGGTGAGGCTTTAGGCATCTGCTGTCAACAGCATAAGGCACTAGGCTATAAAAGCAAGCACACCCATATGTAAATATATTTATCTACTAATGATAGGGACATACATCTATATACATGTATTTATAACAAGTGTCAAGGTAGCATAAGGCCATTGGGTCTCTACTCAAGTATTCTGTCAACACAAGAAAACTTTGTTCTAATAACTTGGCATTCTGTGATGCTCACCTTCCCAACATGATCACTAAAGACAAAATGTTGCATAAGCAAACATGGTGAAGAAGGCTGAAGGTGCCTGGCTATTAAATGACCTAACATCAGTAGTCTTAGAGGCTTGAAGGTAAACAAGCAGCCATCTAGCAGAAAAGCAACAAAGCACACATGGGAAGAGCACACCAGTCTGCGTGGCCACAAAGTGTTGACCAAATCAGGTTATCAGAAGATCCAAATTCACATCATGTGGATGTGAATGAGGGGGGCCAGAGTGAAGACCCAAAGCCCAGCTATAGACAATTGAAAATCTCCTCACAGAAGAAAAGATAAGCCAGGCAGGGTGCAGTGTAGCACCAATGACACATATAGCATCCTTCTAGATCTTTAATGCTTCCTCCCCTGCCCCCCAACCCTCCCTACTATCATGACCCCGGGTCTACCTTATAAGTCTGGCTAGACAAGATCAATAGAAGAGCTCTCAACACATGGAATTCAGGACAGATAACCCCCTCAGAAACAATAATGGGATTACAGACCCTATGAGGGTACGGGAAGGTGGGGAAGAAAGAGGGAACTGACTATAATGATTGATGGATAACTTCACATCAGGGTGACAATAAAATGACTTTTTTTTTTTTAAAAAAAAGGACACTAGGCTAAAGGTGACTCCTTACCATTTAAAAGGAGATCAAGTCACAAATTCAGTTCCTCAGTCACATTCACCACACTCAAGTACCCAGAAGTCACCTGTGGCTAGCCGCTTAACACTTGACTAGAGCACATAGAAGTCTTTTCTACTAACCCAGACATTTCTAGTGGATAGCAATCCTAAGACCAGAGGTTCCCAACTTTTTTGGCTTACAGCCATTCTTCAAAAAAGAAAACAAGAAAAATTACTCAGTTCCCCCTGGCAAGGAGAACCTCTCAACCTCCCCACCATCAAGTCCAGTCTGCAGGACAGGCAGAAGTGTCTCATGGGCCTGAGATGGTGGTATTACATGCAGTAGACAAGCCTATCTTGCTATCTGGACTACTGTGTCATCCGAGTAAACTAGAGAAGCAAATTCTCTAAACACAGAAATGGATATAAGGGAAAGGTTTATACACAAGAGGAATGGAACATTGAGAAAGCATCCCAACTCAATCCAGTCCAAGTCCATAAGTCTGATATTAGCCCACATGCCCGATACCAATCCATAAGTCCTCGTGAAGCACAGGCAGTGATGCCAGGACAATCACAGGCTAGTGAGTGCAGAGTATTGTGTATCCAGAGGTGGGAGAAGCATCTCAGCGTGGGCAGGGGTCTCCCCGGGGCTCCTCCAGTCTCCATGGCTCAGGGTCTGTATGCTCGCTGCCATGTGTTTTGTCAGCTAGAGAGTCTCCAAGTGACTGAGTTGATGGTCTCTCATCTCCACGAGGGAAAATTTGTGAGATTTCCCAGAATTCTCAGAGAAGGCCAAGTCCATACAAAGGTCTCACTGTCTATCTCCAGATCGATAGGCTAGACTCCACTCCTACACTCCCAATCATGAAATTGACATGAGAACATGACTGTCGCAGCTACTAATCCCTTTTCAGAAAACAAATTTATCCAGCGTCCTGTGACAAATTAAAAAAATGCTTGTGCTGCCCAGCACAGGGCTTCTTCAACCTTTCCACTGAGACCCTTGTCCCAGAGAAGTCTGAGGGGGGAGACCTGCCACAAACACCTTGAATTCATGACGCCTTTGATTCCAAATTCATTTTGGTCACTGTGCTTTTTGAAACCTTTTACTACTGCCAAATTTTTCTCACACACACACACATACAGAGAACCCCCATTCCGCTACATAACCCCACAATGGATCATGACTCAGTTCAGCAGCTCTGCCGTGGCCCCGGAGTAGGGATAACAGGCACCTGCTCTTGCAAGTCCACTGGATTGCTCAGGATACCCCCTGCTTCCCAAGGCGGCAGTATGATCCACTTTGGAGATGATGCTTTAAAAATCTACAAACAGATTTATAGCAGTATAAATGGTATCCAATAAAATGCACATACTTCAAATGCACTGTCTTTGAGATCACTGTATGCACAAACAAGGAAATCATTGCAAAAATCAGGTCAGTGGGTAGACCCGTCACCTCCAAGATTCCCTGTCCCTCTGTCACCGGCGTCTCCCAGGACTCAGGTGTTGTTGACTCTCCGCTTTCACTCATCCACACTGCAGGTTTGCGAAGGTTTCCAGCACACACACACACACACACACACACACACAGGAGAAATCAGAGTCAGCGGAGGTCAGTTTCTGTAAAGATGGCAGCTCTGGAAACCGGACAGGGCAGATCCCTGCTGTCCTACAGGGTGGCAGTGAGCGAGAGCGTCAAGTAAAAGGCCATTGATTCACAGGTCGTGTATTCTTACATATGTCACACACACATTACACTTGGTTTTTTTCTGTTTGCTCTTGCCGAGTGGGCGGCCCAACCAGCCCACGCTATTCTCCTAAGCAATATGAGGGCGGGTGCACTCTTTGTGAAAAAACAGCATTCCATTTCATCTGGGAATGGCCCTGATTCCTCCGCGAGCCATCGGGGCGATGTCTGTATCGAGAGCCACTCCTTTTTATTGGCGAGTGGTCTTCCTCTGGAGGACATGCTGGCATTTGTTTATCTCGGTGGCTGACAGCAGTGTCCAGACTGGAACAGGGTGCCAGAAGAGCCAGGCTGCTGGGCCCATTCATGAGGTGGGGACTGTAAGCGGAGATCAGGAGGGCTTTTTGTAAAGGAGCATCTGAGCACAGGCCTGGAGGGACTGGGGCAGGGAGCCCTGTGGGAATCTGGTCACACAAAAGGCGGCACACTGCAAGAGTCCACTTCATTGAAACATCTCAGAAAGGCAGATGCACAGAGACCAAGTTTACTAGAGAGCATCGCCAGGGGCAGGAGGAAACAGGGGGTTACTGCTTACCCCCGGGGGGCCAAGTATCTGTCTGTCTGGGAAGCTCATGGCAACACACTGTGATGGCGGCGGCCGAACGTGTCACTAAGCTGAACACTTACAAGTGACTGGAGTGGAAATGTTGCGCTCTGTGTTGTGTGACAATACAGATCTGAAAGCACACTCTTGGCTGAGGGAAGAGAAGCCTGACAGGTTCAATGAGCTGTTTCCAGGACCCAGAGCAGTCGGAGTTGTCATCCCCATTCTACAGACATGGACACAAAGCCTGAACGAATTTTTTTTGGGGGGGAGGGGGGGTGTGCAAATCCACTTTGCCTCCTAAATGGCACCCAAGGGTGAAATCGAGCTAAATCGTGAGCTGGAACAAACGCTTCCACCTGTGGTGCCGTCTGCAGCCAGTCCTCAGCTATGAGAGAGATCCCTTTCTAGGTATGCTTTCAGCCAGACGTGTAGGCCAGAGGAGCAGGTGCAATCCCAGGTGTAAAGCCCCCAGCCAGCCTTCGGGAAAGGGTCTGATGCGGGGGAGATGGGCTGTCTGGGAACTTGACCGTGGGTTCAGCCTGCCCTGCAGGGCCGCTGAGTCAGACCCAGCTCCACGCAGTCAGTGTGGGTTGCTGGTTTTAGTGTAAACAGCCCCCCTCCAAGATTTAAGAACTGCACGTGTGGCCGGGAAAGGAAACTGTGAAATTTTACTTCCCATTCTGGTTGGCTTACTGGCTCCGGAGTGAAGGCCGCACCTGTAGTTGCCGGGTGTCCCTGATGCACGGGACCTTACACACAGTAGGGCAGATGCTGCAGGCCCTGATGTCTCTGCACAGTCGGCCCCATCGCTGCAACCATGGGGTCCGTCCATCTGGAGGAGGGCCTTGCCCTGTTTCGCTGCCCCTCCAATTTACCAAGCACCATGTCCTTCTCCAAGGACTAGTTTCTCCGGACAACGCATCCCAAGTATGTGAGACGAAGTCTCTCCATCCTTACCTCTAAGGAGCACAGTGTCGTACTGCTTCCTTTAATCTTTCAGCAGTCCTTGGACGAAACTACCTGACATGACGCCGCGCAGTATCTGCGAGGTCAAGTCCCTACGCTGGCTGTGTGTTTTTGTGTGTACCTGGCTGGTACTGCCCACGGAAGGAAATCAATCAGTTCTGACTGCAGATATGTTAAGAAGGAAAACCATCTTGGGTTTTTCTTTTTTCTTTTTTTAGTATAAGGAAAGAGACTTCTCCCATAGTGTACTGGCAGTACCGCCGTCTGATCTAGTAAACACATCCAGAGGTCTGTTTACCCCCTCCCACAGAGGCCCTGAACAGACGGCCCCAGTCCTGCTGCTCAGGCAGCGGAGCCTAAGGGGGCAGGGAAAGCCCACGCCCATCTTGAGTGTTGAACACATACGGAGAGATCAAACCCTACCAGCTGCCAAAACATATTGGCAACGTTCACACCAGAGGAAGGGGGTGGGGAGTGTCAAGTTGACCCGGTTTCGGCTTTTCATGCTGCTTCTCTGGCAGTGACATTGCCTTGATCTGTCAGGGTCAAGTGGGTGGGAAATAATAAGCCTCTGCTCCCTTCCTCTGCTTGAGTCTGGACGGTAACGGCCGACTCTGAGAGCAGATGGGGTCGGACAGAACACCGGGCCGCACACATGCTGGCCCAATTCACAATTCTTCTAAAACTACCTATTGTGAGCGGGGTGAGTGAAAGCCACCAACCCAACGTGAAAGCACCTTGATGAATTTTATCACGGCCAAGGATCCAAGCTCAGATGGACATTTCCCGAAGGAAGAGTCAGAGAGCGGGTGGAGTCCAGGCTGTTCTCTGGCGCAGAGGCTCTCCAAGCTGGTCCCTGGCCAGTACCATCAGAGGCTTGCTAGAAATACAAATCCCAGGGCCTTGCCCCAGACCTGGGGGGTCCATCACTTTGGGAAGGGGGTGCTGTCTGGCCCACCAGGCCTCGGGTGGTGCTGAGGCCTGAAGCCTCAGAAGCACAGTACAGGTTGGAGAGAGGCCCTTGCGTTTGCAGCTCTAGCTAAGGTCATGCTGACTGCCACTGATGGCACTGGGCCTCCCCTACGGGGGCCACGAGACTCTTGGGGACTTGGCAATCACCTGAAGATGCCGCCTGGCAGTCCTCTGAGATCAGTCACTTAGATGGAAGGCAATGGGGCAGTGAGTGTATGGAATCATTCCTTGTTCCTGGCACAGCTCTGATCTGCTGGGAGGGGAACCGCCCTAGGGTGTGGCCTGTGACACTTTATTAGAGAGAGAGAGAGACAGAGAGAGCTGAGAGCAGGGTGCATCCTTTGAGCCCAGTCCCCCTCAGTGGGGAACTTCCTGGCTCCAGAAGACTGATGGGTGGATGTCCGCCCAGAACTGACAGAGCAGTGTCCCCCGGATGTGGCCGCAGAATTCAGACTTGCAGCCTCCTGCACAGAGGGAGGACGGCTCTCTGGTGTTAAAGGCATCCCCCAGAATCCTGTCTGTCCGGCATCGCAGCAGCACTGGCTCGCTCAGGCTCTACATTCCGAGAGCCTCTATTCTAGAGTGGTGCATCTCACAAGTCAAGGGGCCATCCTCACTACCTAGAGGCCCCAGGAAAGGACACTTCTGAGTCTGTGGGCCAGCTCCTGCAGTTCTAGATGCTTCCGATGGTCCCAACAACGAGGATCCCAGGATGGCCTGCTGAGTAAAGGCTCGGGGCTCTTGGGTTAAGTGACCAGACATCCCGCTTTTGGTGGGACAGTCCCGATTTTAAACAATTTTTCCCACGTTCTGCAGTGTTTTTTAAAAAGTCCTGATTTGCAGAAAGAATGCCCAATAAGCGAGGGAGCGGCAGGAGAACGGGAAGGGACTTATTGTCCCCTCTAACAACACCCCCACCCCCACCCCCGCTCAATGGTGTCCTGCTTTACCAATGTTAAAATCTGGTGTGTTTACTCTCGAGGGATGGATGGAGGAGGATGTCGGTCCCTTGACTTTAGACTTTACAGAATGAGTAAAAAGCAATCTGTCAGGGCTGAGCCCTGGTGGCGTAGTGGTTGTGCACGGGACTGCGGTCCACTGGGACGGAGGTTCAATTCCAGCAGTGGGGCTGGGCCTCCTACTCCCACCACCGGAGAGCAGTGATGCTCCCCCCCCCCCAAAAAAAAAAGCAATCTGTCATGCCCACATGATGGACACCAAATACGAGAGAACTGTGCTGAAGACCCCCTGCGAGCGATGAGTACTGGACTTACCGCAGAGCAGGCAGTCTGACCAACAGGAGGAGAAGGGCTCGCCGGTCCCCTGGTCCTCCATCAACCCATCCCCGCTCCCTCCCAGGGCCTAAACACTGTGCTAAAGAGTTTCTCCCTCTTCACCATGTCTCCTTCACCAATCATCCCTCTGGGAAGGAGGGCCTCTCCCTCTTGACCCAAGGGTTCTTCTCATGTGACTCCAACTCTTTCTGCTTTTAAAGGAATAGAGAGGGGAAATTACTGTGGTCTGATCGCCACAGTCGGCCAGCCCCGGCCACCCCTGGGCTTCCTTCCCCCAGCCTCTCCCCGCAGAGCCCACTGCTTCCACTCACCGCCTCTACTGGGGGCTTTCCACATTTTCTTTCTCAGGGTTGACATAAGTCGTTGGTTTTAAAAAGCTGGAGTTCCCTGCATCGTGGCAGTTGTTCTTTTAACCCCCAGCAACTGAGAGCAAACAGCAAGACCCCAAACCAACCAGTTCTTCAGTCACTCATGCTTTCAAACAATTCTTTTTTTATTTGAATAAATCATTTTACTGGGGGCTCTTACAGTTCTTATAACAATATTTCAGTATCAACTGTATCGAACACATCTGTACATATGCTGACAAAGAGAGAGCGGAGCCAGACCTCAACCTGGTATGCCAAGCCAGTGAACTGAGAGACAGAGAGAGAGAGAGAGAGAGAGAGAGAGAGAGAGAGAGAGAGAGCATGTGAGCAAGCTGAGCCCACCAGGCCTCAAGGATGACACAGCTGCTCAGAGCAGCCAAGGCAGAGAAAGGACCTTAGGGCCGGCCCCATGCGACATGATGTCCCCTCACGGACCCACAGCCGCGCAGGGGACAGCACTGGAGACGCGGTTCAAGATTTGTGCCTGCTCAAGCACCCTTACACCGGGCAAAGCATGAAGGGAGTGCAACAGAGCGTCAAAGCAACGAGGTCCCCGAGGGATCCCCAAACAGACTTCTGACTGGGGGGAGGGGGGGCAGGGCTTGGCACCTCATCAGACTCTATCAGAAAACATTCATAAGAGCCAGCAGACAGACCTGGGACAATTTAGAGGTCTTTTCTTCTTCTGTTTCTTTTTTCTCGTATCTATATAAGATAGGCAAGATAAGTGCTCCTGGGGAGAAAACAATGGGACCGATGGTTTGGGTGAGGGTGGGTACGGGGAAGACCAGGCATGTGAGGAAAAAGGGAGGGAGGAGTGAACAAATCCAAGGACAAGAGAACAACAAGAGGAAGGCGTAGAATGCCTGGTGAGGCTCGATCAAGTGCAAGGTATCCAAGAGGAATTACTGAGAGGTGAATGAAGATCAAACATGATAGTGGGACAGGAGGAAAGTGAAAGGAAATAGAGGAACGAAGTAGGAGGCAAAAAACATTTACAGAAGCATAAATACAGGCATGTATATATGTAAATAGATTGATATATAATGATAGGGATATAGGTCTATGTACATATATTTATATGCTTAGTACCAAGGTGGCATATGGGCACCAGGCCTCCACTCAAGTTCTCCCTCAATGCAAGAACATTTTGTTCTAATTACCTGGCATTCTATGATCCTCACCTTCGCAACATGATCACTAAAGACAAAATGGTACATAAGTAAACATGGTGAAGAAAACTGATGGTGCCTGGCTATTAAATGACCTAGCATCTGAAGTCTTAAAGGCTTGAAGGTAAACAAGAGGCCCTCAAGCAGGGAAGCAAAAATCCACAATGAAGAAGCACATCAGTCCGTATGACCAGAAGGTGTTGATGGAACCAGGTATCAGGCTTCAGAAGACACAAAACAAACAATGATATTGGTGCAAACAAGGGGGGCAGGGCGGTCATCTGGAGTGGAGATCCAAAGCCATCTGTAGACAATCGGACATCCCCTCACAGAAGGGTCACAAGGAAGGATTGAGCCAGACAGTGTACAGTATATCACCAATGAAACACACAACAGCCCTCTAGTCCTTTAAATGCTTCCTCTCCTCTACTATCATGACCCCAGTTCTACGTCACAAATCTAGTTAGATTGGAACATGTACATTGGTACAGATAAGAGTACTCAACATACAAAATCCAGAACAGCTAACTCCCTCAATAACAATGGGAGTAGTGACATGGTGGCTGTCACTTAATCTGGTGTCAATTTGAGGATTAAGAGTGTAGGGAAGGAGTCTAGCTTGTCAATCTGGAGATAGCCAATGAGACCTCTGTGTGGACATGACCTCCTGAGAATTCTGGGAAATGTGGTAATTCCTTCTTGGAGGCGGAGACTCTGACTCTCTCTCTCTCTCTCTCTCTCTCTCTCTCTCACACTTCCTTAGAGACTCTACTGACAAGGCTTACTTCCTGCGAGACATCCCTGAGGAGAAGCCACATGGAGCTACCCTAGTGCCCTGGGCCGGACAAATCACATGGATGCCACCAAACCCCAAACCCGTGAAGCCTGAGGAGCCACTTGGAGACCCCTGGCAGCACTGAGATGTTCACAACACCCCTGGATCCAAAGGCATTCTACCCACCTGGTTTGTGACCATCCTATATTCAGCATCATTGCATGTGCTCCATGAGGCTGAAGAAAACTGTATAGACTGGTATCAGGCATATGAACTAATATCAGCCTTGTGGGCTTGGACTGAATTGAGTTGGGGGATGTTTTCTCAAAGTTCAATTGCTCTTGTATATAAACCTCTCTCTTTCACACATGGGTGTCTCCGTGAATTTGTTTCTCTAGTTGGCCCAGACTAGCACAGATACTAGGAGGGTAGGAGATATGTCGGGGGAGGAAGGGGGAACTGATTGAAGTTAAACACCACCACCACCACCTCTCCAGGGGAAAAAACAACATAAACATGGGTGAATGGAGACAGCGGACAGTGTAAGATATGAAAATAATAATTTATAATTTATCAGGGGGCGGGAGGGAGGGAAAAAAGAGGAGCTAATTAATACCAAGGACTCTCAAGTAGAAAGAAAATGTTTTCAAATGATTATCTTTTACTAGCATTTTCTACATACATTCCAGAAACTGTTAAGACATTTTCACAATGTGTGTTTATCCACCTTAACATGTGTGCACAGGGATTCCAGGATACCCATGACCACCCACCTGGGGCTCCCCAGTCCCAGGAACAACCTACGATTCGAGGTCCAGGTCTAGGAGTCACAGCTCCTCCGTCTCCAAGGTCGCAGGTCTAAGCTCCGCGGCACCGTGTACCATCTGTCATTGCACACTCTGTACTGACGCAGGAGCCTCTGCAAAATGTCTGAGTTACGTACGTAGTGGGCACCCTTTCTAGCCCAAAGTGCGGCCCAGCCCTGAGCTGGGGGCTTCTCACACGGGATTCTCTCTATGGGGGAAGGCCTTGCCTGTTCCTACCTTCTCCGTCTCCTACTCTGGCTCTTTGATTTTTCACCTTCACTGGTCCCTAGAGGTCAAAGGGCCTTGAGGGCTCCAAGGGGCTGGGAAGAAGAGTGGAGATGTCTGAGAGTCCAACGTGGACACTGCAGCTGGCGGGGAGGCAGCGGGGCGCAGTGTTTGAGAATGCCGCTCGCCGCCGTCTCAGCTGGAAGCATCCGTTAGCTTTTGTGAGGACTCACAACTGTCGGAAGCCGCTTATCACGTTGACGGCTTGTGAGTCCTGGACACAAGCTTTTCCCACTCAAACTGCTAACTGTGAATTAACATCAGGGATCACAGAGTCGAGTGCAGCTCCGGCCCCAGTACTACCGTAGGGCCGTGGCCCCCAGGGTGGTCGATGACCAGCTGCACCGCAGAGGTCACCGGGCTTTCTGCTGAGGGGTCTCTGGGCAACGCCATGCTGTCTATCAGTGGTCACGTGCACAAACTGCTGCTGAAAAGCTAGGAAACACACAAGGACCAGAGTCCTTCGTTTCACTAGATTAGCCCTCAAATCCTCTCTCCACTCAAAATCCAGCAGCTCCATGTACACGCAACTCCAATACATAGAAAACGAGAAGTGCCTGAGGCTGACTGCAACGAGGGCAACCAGCGGGCACAGAAGGTTAGAACGTCAAATGGCAGATGTCCCAAATGGAGAGCCACGCCTAACAAAACTCCAATGCCATCAAATCCACTCTGACTCCTGGAGTCGGGAGCTACTGCTGGGTGTCATAAGTTTGGTTCCAGCCCACAGTGACCCTATGCACAACAGAATGAAAGCACTGCCCGGCTCTGCCACTTGAAAATTGTGAGATTTAAGCCTGTTGTTGTCTCTGCTGCACCGCTCCATCCGTGTCATGGAGTGCCCCTCTTTATTCACAAATCCTCTACCACACCAGCAGCATGAAGTCCTCCCCCAGGGACTGACCTCTCCTGACACCATGTCCACAGTTCTGAGCTGCAGTCTTGCCAGCCTTGCATCTAAGGAGTTCTGTGGTTGTACTTCTTCCATGACGGATTTGTTTGTTCTTCGGACAGGCTATATGTTCTTTTCATTTTTCTTCACCAGCACCATCGTTCAAAGGCAGCTAGCTATTAAGTCCTCTCTCTTCACTGACCAAAGGTAACAGGCACACGAGGCAAGCAATGATGTACTGGCTGGCCTCAGACGCAAAGTGACACTCCTGCTCTTCAGGAAGAGCATGCAAACCGCAATCTCACACAGCTCAGAGAGTTCAAAGACTCGGGCCCCGAACACTAAGACCCCCGAGCACCCGTAGGGAGTGAGAGTCAGTCCTCTGTTTCACAAGAAAACAAAAGCCAGAGAGGAAAGAGTTTATGGAAGTACTAAGGCAGCGCATTTCTAGTCGTGGATTTTAATAGCGTCAGTACCGAGGCAAGCTTGATTCACATGGATAGCTACCCCACTGCACCTGACCGACGATGCCGGGGAAACCACTCAGTGCTATTACCAAGGCAATAGGGAAAGCACACCTGTCCGCTAGGCACCGTGCATCCCACCCACAGAGCCACAAACTTCGGTTCCCTTAGCAGATGCACTTGGTCCCTGTAAGGCTACTGTGTCTTCCAACTACAATCCTCGGCGCACACTCATCCTGATGAATGCAAATGCTGCTTGGTGGCACTTCCAGGTTCCTCTCCCAATGCGAATGGGAAGAAATTCTGCAGCCACGGGGCCTCCTCCCTGTCACCCTGGACTCTGTCCTCTACACATGTTGGTTGTCATTTGATACGGTCTTAAGAACAGATATATTTTAGCACCAATTCTCTGGAATCAAGAGCAGAGATGCAATCCCTGCACTTAATCTTCCAGAATCCATTACATAAGCCATTTCTCAGCACAAAAATGACCCTTGGAAAATACAGGATTCTCACATCCCTCTGGTAAATAGAAATAGCATCAAAAGGGAGCTGACTTTATAGCTCCTTTAATTTCACACGTTACATTTCAAGAGAGGCCTGTTTCATTCCCCCTCCCCCCTCCCTGAATAACTACAGAGACTTTCTGAAGGTGACAATCTCACCCATTCCTAAGAAAATCTCACTTCATGCTAAGTTGGCCCTCCTTTGGAGATGTTCCAAATGCTTTACAAACATTCCCTCATTTTACAGAGCAGGTAAGTGGGAATTCTCATTCTCTCCGGACAAGGGGAAGAATTGAGAAGGTTGGCCATAGAGAACCAGAAACAGTGGTTTTTTTGTTTTTTTTTTTTAATGTGAAGAAAAGCAAGACTTTAAAAATAATAGGTAGGGCAGATGGGACCAAAAATAGGAACAATGGTACACAAAATACTCCAAGGGGAGAAAGCTGCTATAATCAGTTCATTCGCCATAGCAATTTCTCAGAAGCTGCTTCTTTGCATTTCTATGGTTGCACCGGGAAGATCGGGCACAGAGAATGCTAATTCTGGCACAAGTGAGAGATTGTCTCTCTCCCTCTCTCTGATCTTTGCTGGGAAACAGGAGGCCAATCTTCTAAGGACACAAAGGAAAAGCTGACACCAAAGCAGAGTGCGTGAACTTACAGCAGTTGTCACAATGGTTTTCACACGTTAGCATCTGAGCACACAGTGAGCCGTCACACCCCCATGTGCTGGGGTGTACACACACACACACACACACACACACACACACAAAACCTTGCTGATGGTCCTATGTGGTGGGCAGAGCTTTATGAGCCTTCTTGCAAAGGAACAAGGCCTACAACTACTCCATTGCCCCCCTTCCCCCTTGGGTACCTTTCCTTCAGCCCCTCCCCACCTCGCCATACAAGGGTGTGATCTGGAGTCTTTAAAGGCCACCACAGGAACAGGATGGGTCTGGAGAGCTCAGAGTTAGAGTGGAATCCCAACTCTGCCCCTTGCCAGCCAAGGACCAGGATGCTACTTAAGGTGTGCGTGCCCGAGGGTCTCTACAAGGGGGTACTAATGCAGTCTGGCTGACACCACTGTTGGGGCTGCACTCACAACAGTGCGCCCTCAATGCTCAGCCTAGTGCCCACAGCCCCACGGGCGTCTAAGGCATCTTACCCACTGATGCCTTTGCCAAGATGGAGGGTGGTAGGTACCCAATTTCAGGTCAACTTGGCAAGTAAGCGTGAAGGGGTTAAGTCCAGTCTGTCAATCAGGTCACAGCTTGATGCCTCCCTTCTTCCCTGGAGTCTGAAGAGGACTTCATGGACTAATATCAGACTTATGCACTAATACTAAACTTAGGGTTTTGATCTGGACTGGTCTGGCATGTCATTACTTGGTGACACAAAAGTTCTCTCTGACATTCTCTCTTACACATATCGGAGTGTCACTGACTGTTTCTCTAGTCAACCCGACCTCACGTGGGCGCCAACAAAGCCCTGGGCAGCGGGCACTGTACAGAGCCCTGAGAGGGATTGCTCTGCTTCCTGGTGGAGCAGGAAGTCAGGAGGAGAAGGCACCGCCATTTCCTGCAGTGTCCCATGCTCCCGTGAGCCCTCCAGCTCAATCAGGGTTCTGCTGGTGCAGCACTGCCGGGGGTCCCTACACCTCCAGCAAGCTGCCAAGGACTCGCCCTCCTGAACCCTTTCAGAGCCCGTTATCTAACCCATCAGTTGGGGATAACATTGACTGCTTTTACAAGGATTAGATAGACTAAAATGTGTGAAAGCCATGACTACATTCTGCACACAGAGCCTTATCATCCCCTTTGTCACTGATGAGGAAATCCAGGTCTAGAGAGGAGCTGGATGAAGCCAGCAAAGCTCTCCTCACTGGGCTGGAAAGGGAGAGACTCCAGGCCTATCTGGAGGCTATCTGTTTCCTGGTGTTGATGCCGCCACTCAGGACTGTCCCTGTGGGAGTGGGGGATCGGGTGGCTCAAGGCTGTGACCTTTCAGGACGTCACAGGTCCAGGCCTGCCTCCCGAAGCTTGTGATATCAAGCCCCTGGCCAGTGGGCAGGCGCTGTGAACCAGTGGCCCTCCTATTTCCGACATGGTCAATGTTATGTGGTGGCTTCTTGTGCAGTTCTGCTAGACTCCCCTGTGCCATCCTCTAGGGGTCCCCTTTCACTGCTGCAAGGTGGTGGGTGGGTCCTGTTTCCTGGCTTTGTCATGTCCCTCTTCTGAGTTAAACCCCCATCTTGCTATTGCACTTCCTTGACAGCTTTCAGAGCCGTGACGGGTGGGAGTGCAGGTGGGAGTCATGCAGTTCTGGTCTCTTGCCCCACTGGCTGGGTGTCAGGAGGCGGAACTTCTCCCTCAGAATGCTGAATTCACTGCTCCTCCATGCCTTCAGGTCCCCAGTGCTCCTGCTGAGAAGCTCGAGGGCAGGCACACTGATGTGGAACCTTCCTTGGGCTCTGTGGGAGCTTTGGAGAGCTGGTGAGATGTGGCAGGGGCGTGGCTGGTCCGAGTCTTTTCCCTCACTGTGCAGGGCATTCACGGGCCCTCATCCCAAGACGTGCATGCGCTCTCCTGGCTGGAGCTTGGCTTGTGTCTTGCCGCATTGGCGGTGCCTCCTCCTACCCCACCCCCACCCACCCAAGCCCCCAGCCCTATCATTTTTCTGACCACAGTTGGATGCCGGGGCCCTGGGGATTAATCCCCAAGCCTGGTCTTTTATCTCTTTGCCCCCCTTTGTCCTGTGTTCTGAGAGACTTCTTTGACTCCAATCCTTCTAACAGAGACTTACAATCTGGACTGCCTGAAGTGTGCCCTTCCCCACCTCCCGTCTCTAAAGACAAACTGTAGCCCGCTCTCCTTGTCTCCTGACGTCTGTCCCTAGTTCTCCAAGGAATTAGACAAAAGTTCCTTTAAAGGTTTCTTCTGTTCTCTGGCTTCTCGGCCGTGTCCTGCCTCCACCTCTCCCGTTCAGTTTTGCTGTTTGAGTCTCTCGCTCCGAAGGCCCTTTGTTCCCATTGCAGAGTGAGGCACTAACAGGCCCGAGAGGCAGCAGCTCTGCTCACCTGGCGGGAGCTACAGCCTGGCTGGGCAGGGAGCGGGCCTGTTCTCGCTTGGAGCGCCGTGCGTGACAGCTTTGTCCGGGGCCCACTCCATTGCTCGGGTTAGGGAAAAACAAACCTACCAAGTCTATCTCCTTTGACTTGCTGTTGAGTCTTGCACACACAGGTGTGCTCATATTTGGGGGCTGAGGAGGAAGGCTGGGGTCCACCTCTCATTATGCAGGCTGTCCTCTGGTTTGGGTAGCAAGAAATGGCTCATGAACTCTGCCCTCCCCCCAACTCCAAGCTCTAATTGATTGGCGTGCAAACACAAGCACAAACACCGTGTGTGCACCATTTTCATCTGCAATGTGTGCGGATGAAGCACAGAGGGAGCAACTTGAAGCTTCACCATCCTGTCCTTCCCTCTTCTTCTCCTCATTAACTCATACAGTGTGCCCTATCCTTCCCTGCCCGTCTAGGGCCATGCTGACAACCCCATCATCCTCAGTCCTTCAAGACCCACGAGGTATGTGTTCATTTGTATGAGCTTCCTGACAGGAGGAAAAAAAAAAAAAAAGGCACTGCTGTTTGTGGCCCACAGAGAAAGCATTCTTTGGGGTTTCCTGACCTTTAGAAGCTGGAGAGAGAAAGAGGAAGGAGAGGCCGGGAAGATCCCCAGCTGCCGGGGAGGAAATCACCGGGCAGGCAGGGTCACAAGCTGTACCCTGGGGGCAGCCAGCTTCTTCCAAATCCTGGTGCCACACTGAGGAAAGCACTGGGCAGCCAAGACCTCAAACACCTCACCCACCCCTCTTTGTTACTAAGCTGGCACTGCCCTCTGCCTGTGTGAAAAGGAGGGCTTACGGCTGATGGCATGCTCTGGGCAGGCTGCACATTTGGGAGCGTGCAAGCCCTCTAAGTGTTCACAGTAGCTTCTGTGCTCTGATTATAGGTTACTTTACTACATGAGATGAGTCTGAAACATATTTATTAAATATTGTAGACTGAAATACTTACTACAATTACCAGAAACCCAGGGCTCTTCGCCAGTTTAGAAAGTATTGAAAGTGAAAGTCAGAGGCTCTGAAGAAGACAAGGCTGCTTATCCATTTTGTCTCACAGCTGTGCACATCAAAACACCAAATTTAATTTTCAGAGTCCTATGAGAATACCAATCACAACAAAGTGGCCCAATCTGTATTGAAAATGTAAGAACCTTTTAGGTACCGTGCGAAGTATGAAACAATTTATTTTCAGTTTATGAAATACATGCTAACTATCCTCTGTGAGCTACCTTTCCACGCACAGTGATGGTAATGGTGGACGTCTCACAGGTTAACCGGCAGCTCTACACACACACACACACACACACACACACACACACACACCACTCACCAGGTTTTTGAAAAGCGCAGTCAGCTCCTTCGTGAACACGGAGAACTTCAGGAAGGCGCTCCCTAAGTCCGGGTCATCTCTGCACACACAGTTGCCACCAAACTTCTCCAGTGCCTGGGTGTACTGCTCTTCATTTTCCACGTGCGCTGCAGAGCAATGGGAGAGGCACCGTTAACACACAAGGCAAGCCCGGCAACCCCACTCCCCACCGGGGTCCTCGGAGCTGTGAAGAAAATGGAACACAGGAGCGGAAGAAAACCCGAGACACCCGTGACCAAGATTCACCCTGGTGTCACTAATCACCCACTGTGCCAGGAACAGGCCCCCAAGAATCAGCCTGGTAAGCAAGGGTGGGGGGTGTTCTTGTGCCAATGGGCAGAATTTCCACGAAGCACAGGAGATGGCCATGGGTACCTCAATGGTGCCTTGCCATCCGTGACTTCTCATGGGCCACAAGTCAGGATAGCAGACTCTATTCTCTTGCAGAATCTGCACAGGAATCCCACTTCTCTCCCATTCCAGGCCAGAAGCCCAGCTCCTCTCCCGTCCCAACAGTGATCATTCCTCCGTGCAGAGCCGCCAAGCATCAGTGCCCAACTCGGCCTCCACTCACCCCTTCCTGACTCCACCGCACCATTCTGCAGACTCACCTTCCCTTCCAAACACCACGGAGGCCCTGGCTGCCGGGCTGTGCCCACTCCCCTTGCACATTGCAGTGTAGGGGCCAGCTGTCGGGAATGCGTGCCCCTCAGGACATTCGAGGGAGACCATGAAGGTGCCGGGTGTCAATAGCTCTGATTCATGGCAACCACCTGTCTGTTGGGATTTCAGGACTGTGATTTCCTGGAAGCAGACCTTAGGCCTTCCTTCTGGGATGCCTCTGGGTGGGTTTGAGCAGCCCGCCTTCTGCTCAGTAGTCAAGAACTGAGCTGTTTGCATTACCTAGCCAGGGTATCCTCTTAGGGGACAAGAATCTCGGTGCATTCACACTGGTGCCTGAACTAGAAGATGTACACTATATATGTTGCTTGAAGAGAAAAGGCAGCCTCCTGGGCATCCACCGGATGCCCCTTTTCTGTCACGAGGCTTCAGAGCAACATCTCAGACAGTGACATCCTGGTTCTAGTCCTCTGACCCGGTGCTTCTTCTTCCCTGCTGGAAATCAAAACCATACAAGGGACTAGGGACACCGTAGGTCTCAGAGCTGTAATGCAGGCACAGGGGTCAGGACCACTGATCTGGTAAGCTGGCGAGACTATGCCCTCACTGACAAGGTTCGGAATTTTCAAATGAATCTAGCCGGTCTATAATAAAACAACTTCTGCTTGCATAGATACCACCTGGTTTATTTCTTCACACTTCCAGTAGAAATAAAGTCGAATGCTGTACACAAACACCGAAGCAGGCAGACATCACTCTGCGTGAGAAAGTCTTGGTGTGGCAGGGCCCCCTTCCAGAGCAGGAGGTCCTGACGGCCCCCCACCCCTCACGGTGCATAGGTTCTTAACTCAGGGAAGTAAAACCATGGTCACCTAATGCTGCTGCCTCTGCTGGACCTGACACCTGACACAAAGGCATGAAACATGCTGACCATGGTATCATAGATGGTGTGCCCACCATCCTACTGGGACACATTCTCCTTGACCTTCAGTGTCACTGGAATCCATCAGGGGATCCCTATCACATCTAGTAAACAACAGAAAAACTCATTGTATTTACTGTCCCTTTATTTTACTTTTGTGGTCCAGAAAAGAGTTAACAAACAACAACAAAAAAAAAAAACCTGAGTGTTCTGGATAAAGTGAATGCATTTTGGAGAGTGTGATCCAATGAACACATTCAAACTAAAACCCAAGCACCTGTGCACACACAATGATCCACAAGAGACAGAGCTCTCAGTGATGTGGGTTGTAGTCCTGTCTCTGCTGTACAGATCTGTGTGAGCACATGCCCTCTCTGGGCTCTCCTGTTGTCTTGGCTACAAAAAGAACAGTGATCGATGTTTAGATTCTGTGGCAGTTACATAATTCCTGGACACTTTCAAGTGTAAGGGAGGAGTCTAGCCCATCAATCAGGTCAAAGCCTGATGGTGCCTCCTTGTGGGTGCGACTCCTCCCCCCCATAAGGAGGGTCCTGGGAACCCGCCCCCCTCCCTCCTCAAGCTTCACCTCCATGCCGGTGAGCCACGCTAAGACCTGAGTAAGTCCTGGAGCGGCATGTTGGATCCACAAGACTGCACCAACTGCCCGGTGGTGTTCCTGGGTTCTGCATCGTTCCATGTGGCTGGGTGTGTGCGTGAGTCTGAAGGGGAACTTTAGGAACGAGTATTGGACTTAAGGACTTGAGTTGGACTGAGTTGTTAAGTTTTCCTGATGTACAATTACTTCTTGATATAAAGCTTCTACTTATACATATGAGTGTCCTTGGGTTTGTTTCCCTAGTCAACCCGGTTTACGACAGATGCCCACACGAGGGAAGAATTAAAGAGTAAGGGAAGGGTACTCAGTAACACCATAAGCGACACATACCCAATGGCAGTGACAAATATAGCAGCAGTGGCAGTGACCAGGGATCTGGAGCACACGTTGCACTTGGTGACGATTTTGTAAGGGATGTACTATTTCTCACACTGCTGAAGGGAAATTGAGGCCTCTCCTTAGGAAACAGAGAAAAAGCAGTAGAGTTGAGTGTGAAGCTCAAGTCTGTCTAAAACTGCAAAAATGGTAATGGAGGCTATCAGATCTGACTTCACAAGGGGGAAGGAGACTCAATTCCACAAGTGCCCAAGGACAACTCCAAAAAAGCTGAGTTCAGACATATCTCCACCCTCCAACTTATTTACCCTAGTCTGCTACCAACTGTCCCTTGACGGCACTCTACTTCTCTGTTACGTTCCCAAATCCCTTGCAGTGGCTACACACAACACTCAAAATTATGAGGTTTATTAGAAAAGCTAACAGTTTACAAGTGAGGATAAGAAATATTAAGGATACAGTTCTTTTGTCTACGGTGCCTCTTTTGAGCTGTGCTGGCAGGTGCCCTCCCCTTCTCCCCCTACCCCTTTCTAGCTCCTTGACCTCTGCTCTGCTTGGGCAAGTGTTACAGAGCCCCTTTAGCACTGATAAATGCCCAAAGGACACCACACTCTGCTTGCCAGTCTCCCCCAGTAGGGACTCGGCTTTCCTCATTCTGAGAACCAGGAAGCCCGTCCCCGTCTTGTGGTCTCAGCTGCGGCCTTTGGGGGCTCTACTACCATCATGAGGTTTGGGCTCAGCCTTCCTGGCCTCAGTCCACTAGTGGCTCTTCGATCTAAGTGGTAGTGAGAGTCCCCATTCTTATTTATGAGATGGTCTACTTTATGCCCAGTGGAATGGCAAATCTGACCGTTCCCGTGCCAGAGCTCCTATTTGAATGCTCCACCCAACTGAAAAGAGTTACAAAGTCTCTGGAGAGAGCAGCCATATAAAGCAATTCAGCCATGTCACACATACAAGAAGAGTCCATTCTCTTTTTCCGTGCAACACTAGTGCTTATTTCTTTCAGCTGAAAGTGGCTTACTCTGCCAGAACAAAAAGTACGGAACTTAGATTTTAAAAAGTGCACTTCATAAATGGATCAATAATGATATTTGGCTCTATTTTTAATTCTAGAACATGTGGTTGAAACCAAAGGGCAGTTCCTTTCAAACTACATAGTATTTTGTCACAGGTTTTCAAATTTGGTGGTCAAGACACAGGCATTTCCAGTGTGGTCTGCAGAAAGGAACTGTCAGTTATTTAAGTCTGTGCACAAACAGAAATAGCAAAAATTGGGTGACTTTAACAAACACCTTTATTTTCTTGCAGTTTGAGAAGCTAGAAGGCTACAGTCAGGGTGGTAGCTCTGCAGAGAGAGGCTTTCTCTATTGAATCTGACAAAAAGGCACTGGCTTTTCTGAGTTACTACTTCCAAGGCAGTTTTCATATTGCTTGAAGATTCATCTCTGTCTTTAACGTGCTTAATCAATCCCAAAAGATTGGCTCAAGAACACCCTATACTAACTCTGCCTCTTTCATATAATAAAAACAGCTCACTTTTCAAATAAAATTATAACCACTGATATCGAGGTTAGATCTTACAGTACATATCTACAATACATATGTCCTTGACATATGCAAAATACATCCACCCCCCTATCACCCCCCAAAGTATTCAATCAACTCCAAGTTCAAAAAATCTCATTTTCTGAATCATCTAAATCAAATATGAGTGAGACATTAGATACAGCCCATTCTCTGGGGCAGAGTTCCTCATCTGTGAACCTGTGAGATCTGGCAAACACATTCCCTGCTTTCCAGAGCACACTGTTAGAAGTACAAGGTAGCGATTTCTACTACAATTGGGAAAGTTGGGAAGGGAAGAAGAGATAACAGACACCCAACAAACCCAAAAGCCAAGGGAACAAATTACACTAGCTCTAACAGTTCCAATGACTCTGGGTGTTGGCCGTGCGCTCTGGATTCTGGGTGTAGACCCCTGACCTTGAGCTTCATATACTTTCCAGACCCCTTCTGGGACAAGCGTTCTGCTCCCTCAGCTTTGGTGACCCCATTCTAGTAGTCCATTTGAGTTGCCACCTCATACCCTTAAGACATAGCCAGGCCCCATTCTTTTGTCCCTTAAATATGGCAGCCCCGTCCTGCCAACTTTGGGCAGTAGCTCCGTCTTTCTGGTGCATCTTAGAAGCTCCGCCCTCCAGAAACAAATTGGAACAGATCTAATCCTTTGAAACCTCTGATGTTGTGGCTTTTAAAATCCAAGAGACCTTAGACTAGTGGTTGTAAACCTTCCTAACGCTGCAACCCTTTAATACAGTACCTCATGTGGTGGTAAACCTCCCCCCCCACAAAAAAATTATTTTTGTTGCTACTTCATAGGTCATTTTGCTACTGTTATGAATCAGGCTACCCTTGTGAAAGGGTTGTTTGACACACCACCCCCAAAAGGGTCTCGACCCACAGGTAGAGAACCGCTGCCTTAGATCCAACTGCTTCAGAGAGGGCCCTTTTCTTCTCTTGGAAACAACAGGGGTAGCTTCTCAGGCCAGTTACCTGCCTGTAGAATTCCAAGAGGCAGACGGTGTTCTTTTTCCTCTGCCACCTTCAGTCTAAGTGGATTGGTTTTTTACTGTGGCATCAGTAAGACTCAGCAGTTCAGGCCTAATCACTTTAACAGACGATTGTGCGAACAGCCTTCGTAACCATTCCAGGACACGTGCCCTTAAGTTTGTACAAGGGAATTTTCCAAATGTTTCAAGTTGTGTCTCCATATCCCACAGTTCACTTTCGAGTGCATCTCTTTCCTCTAGCACTTTCCTGTAAGTGGCTTGGAGAAATCGTGTGATCCCTCCTTGAAGGGCTTACTTAGAAATCAGTCAAGATACCCAAGTTCTTCAGATATGAGTTCTGCCCTCCAGCAAACATTTGAACATAAGCATCTCCCTTCCATAACTGTCCAATCCCAGTTCATTTTATTGTAAAATCTCTTCAGAAGTTGTGTTGCTGAAGCCATATGCAAATGTGTTCTCTCAGGTGATTCTCTGAGTTCTATGGCTCTCATTACCTCCGCTGAGATCTCACTGAAGTTGCCTTCAACATTGAAAACTTGACAAACATTCTTCAAGGCAATCCAAGCTTTTAATGTAGCCACCTTAAAACACCCATTACTAGGGCTGAGCCCCGGTGGCGTAGTGGTTGTGCATGGGACTGTGGCCCACTGGAATGGAGGTTCAATTCCAGCAGCGGCTCCACAGGAGCAAAGGCTGGGCCTCCTACTCCCACTACCAAAGGGCAGTAATGCCCAAAAAATAAAACATAACCAAAAAAAAAAAACCACCCATTACCAACTTCGAAGACCACTTCCAAACTGTAACTATTTGTAGAAGAGTTCCTCAATCTTCTGGCACCAAGTTCTCAGTTATCTGATGCTGCTAACAGCGGCACAAATGAGAGGCTTTGATAGCATCCATTTCCTACTGGTTTAGGAGCCAGAAACACAAACCCCGGGGCTGCCTCTAGGATATGGCTTTTCTCTGTGGGCTCTGGAAGCAGGTCTTTGTTTCTTTGGTTCTTCTGCTCCTGGACAAGACCCACGTGTCTCCCCCCATCACTTGCTTGTTTTATCACCCTTATATCTCAAAAGAGATCAACTCAAAAGACAGCAAGACACCAGCCTTGCCTCATTCATATGCCAAGAAAACCCACCCCCAAAGTTGATTATAACCACAGGCACAGGGTTCATTGACAACACATTTTTCTGGGAGACACGAATCACTTATAACAGGAGCTGATAGCGCAAACCAGTATCAGATGGACTAGTGCAGTAATCAGCAAACGAAAGACCCCAAGCCATGCGTGAATGTGCGGCTCTGAAGCAGCATTGGAAACATGTGAAGGTTATCATTTCAGAACACGGTGATTCCATTTGTTTAGAAAAACATTTAAGGCTCTTGAGTGAGTTTAAAGTTGTTAGGATTGGCTCTTCGGTCTCTAGAGTTTGCTGGCCCCTGGGTGAGTGAAACTGAGGAAACTGACTCCACGCCTGTGAAGCCTTTCCCACACTCACTGCTACCCCATGCCTGTGAAGCTTTTCCCACACTCACTGCTCTCAGCACCAAGCGGTCAGGCTTCCCAGTGCTGCACAGAGAGGGGGCGTTGGCTATGGACACTTCTTTTCCTACATGGTGCTAATGAGGGAATATGGATGGAGAAGTCCAAGAGTAAGCAGGAGCCTACAAAAGCTCATCATCCCTCTATCTTCCTACAGCGGGCACACAAGGGGAAGGGGAAGGTAATTAGCAAACAATGCTTACTGTTCTTGGTGACCATGGAGTCATCTAGTTTCATAGTGACCCCACTACCTCAACCTGCCCCACCCCAGGTCTATGACGAGGTATGGATGTAAGGTTCTCACTGACTGGTTTTTGGAAGCCGACCACGAGACCTTCCGTCCTAGTGGAGTTCCTTGTTCTGGAAGCACCCCTGAAGCCTGTTCCAAATCCCAGCAGCAGGCAGTCTCACAGGGGCATCCAGGTGGTGGCAAACTCAGAAGGGAAGGTGAGAATTTCACCACGGAGCCGCCATTACCCAAACTGTAGGGTTGTAAGAGGCAGGGCAGGAATCACATCCTACAATTTCTGCTCACATGGAGGGTGCCCCTCAGCCTGTGAAAGAGAACCTGGCGGAAGAGGAGCCAGCTTTCTCTTCCTGAGCAGTCTGTCAATACAACAGAGAGGAAACACACAACCAAAGCCTCCGGTTCCGGGTCCAAGAACGAAGAAAGAACTACTACGTGTCATCCTGCCTTCCAGGCTCCGCAAGTTTCTTTCTGGCACAAGCAAGGTGTTGTCACTGCTGGTCACTTATTGTCCTTGTCGACTTTCAAACTAACGTACAGACCCCCGATAACCTCAACGGTGACCCACCATTTGCTGTTTTCACTTTTTGTAGAGTGTCAGTGGGCTCACAAGTTTATTTATTTATCTATTTTTTACAAGTTTATTTTTGAACTGTTTTGATCCACTGTAGTCATTAGTGATTTGCCAAGCTCCCATCTTTAGTAAGAGCTGAGTCAGTTCGGATTTTTAAACATGCATTTCTCACTCTGCAAGTGAACCTGAAGCTTCTGGGTAAAAACTTAAGTTCTATGCCTCTCTTCTTCCTGTAGCATCTAGTGTGGTGACAGAATAAAAACAGCACACTTTCCATAAATGAATGTTAACTGAATGACCCACTACCCTAAATCTCCCAGAGCTCTTGAGGCTTTCCTACCAGAGGAGAATCAAGGGCCTTCCCTCCCCTCTTGCCAAAAACAAAATTAAAATAGGAACCTAAAATAAACAGCTTGGGAATAAAAGTTTCTGGAAACAACCCAAATTGTGTCTATCAGTTTTTATTTACAGAATTTCCGAAGCTGTTCTAAAAAGAGCTCGCTCTCTCTCTCTCTCTCTCTCTCTCACCTCCCCCTGGCTCAAGTACTTCTAAATTCGTATCTTTCAGCTGATCCAAGAATCTGGGAGGGCCCTTTTAAAACTAGAATCAGAGTCACTGAGACAATGTCAAAATGAGACCCCTATTCTTGCCATTCTAGCACCACCTGCTACCCTACAGGTCACTGCACAATACAGAGACAGGGGGAAAGGCACTCAGAAAAATCTATTATGAGGCAGCAAGTATAGCTTTTGTTAATAGGCTTTTTGGTTGTTATTTTTTTGGCCTCTTTTTTTTTGGCATCACTGCCCTCTGGTGGTCGTGGGAGCTACCCAGCCTTGCTCCTGGAGAGCCGCCGCTGGATTTGAACCTCCAAGTCTGTGGGCCCCAGTCCCGCACTCAACCACTATGCCACCAGGGCTCAGCCAACATTTATTATTTAAATATAAACTAGTATCTGGGACAATGCTTAGCTTATATGATTCAAACAAACAATGGCTGGATCCAAAATGACCCCAAAAATAAAACAAAACTCACTGGCATCGAGCCAGTGCTGACGTAGCGCCACCCTATAGGGCAGGAGGAACTGTCCTGCGGGCTTCCAAGACAGAAACTGTTCTCAGGAATTGAACTGCGTTCAGCAGTTTCACACTGGTGACATACGGTTAACATCTCCAGACGCGCCCACTGTGCCGCCAGCGCTCCGACCACTGCTCAGGGGCAGCTCCAACAGATGGTGCAGGGGAAGGGGTGAGGAAGGGGGCCACTGCCACCGCACAGCAAGAGGAAGGAGGGTGAGTAGAATCCACGGGTCCCTGGTGGTGTAATGGCCTTGTGTTGGCTGCTAACCACAGGCCAGCAGTTGGAACCCACCAGCTGCTCCAAGCGGGGGAGATGGGGCTCTCTACCCCTATACAGACTGGCGGCCTCGGGGAGTCCTGTCCTGTCCTGTCGGGGCCTTATGAGCTGTGATCAGCTCGGCGGCGGGCACTGAGTGGAGTCAAATACAATCAAGGTAACTGCCAGACATGTTTCTAGAAAGACACACGAATCCACTCACTGACAGCCTTCAATGTGTCCGACAATATCCTGGGCACAGAACTTTCCAAACCGCGGCAGCGCTAACAGGAAGGTATGGAGACGGCAGGGGCAGATGGGAGAGGCCCATGAGTTCAGAGTCCTGTTGCAAAGCCCCTGCCAACAAGGAATTCTCGATTCCAAACCAGCCCCGGCAGCTGGCCTCAGTGTCCCAACCTCTCAGGACCACCCATGCCCACTTCACAGTATGTCCCTGCCACAGCACTCTCAACAGTGACCCCTCCCAGAATGCAATCTGCTTCCAAACAAGGACATCAGAGCTCCGCATGGCGACATGCTCAAGTTCATACAACCAGTCTGCAGCCGAAATTTAACCAGAGCTCAGATTCCCTGACTCTCCCCCACCAGTATTCTCCTTACAACTCCTGTTAGTTATCACATGATCACAATCCGTGGCTCTAGGCTGAGACAAATTTATTACAATTCGAGAGTGAAGCACATGCAGTGTTAACCAAACACCAAGTGCCAAAACCCAGAGAGAAAGAGAAAACGGGTCCGGGAGGATCTCCCAGGCCCAGCCATCCACTATTGTGCAGGGCTGAGGGAGCACCGCCTGCTGAAGCCAACATCCCAACTGCATCCAGACAGCTCGCAGAAGGGTGTCTTTCAGAAGAGACGTATGTTCTCCTCCGAAGAAGGGGCTTTTAAAGATGCTGCTGGTGACGCAGACCCAAATATAAACCACAATTTTCATGTTGAGGTAATTCTACACAGCTCAAAAATAATTTTTTTTTTTTTACCGCAAACTCTCAGGCCTACACACGGCCTGGCTTCAGATGTACCACCCAGCATGGACTCTCCTGGGGAAGCATTCCTTCAAAGTCACAGACACTCCCACTTCCTCACAGGACTTCCCCGTGGGCATGGCAGGGAAGAAGTCCACTTGTCCAACTTTATCCCAGGTACTCAGGGGAAAATCCCACTGCCACCACATGGATTCCGACTCATGACCACCCGGGAGGTCTGGGTTAGAACTGTGTCTGTGGGCTTCTGGAACTTTTTTTTAAAAGCTTTATCATTATTATTACACCTCATTTTATTGGGAGCTGTACAACTCTTATCACAATCCAGACATCCATCCATTGTGTCAGGCACATGTGTTGCCATCATAATTCTCAAAACATTTTCATGTTTTTTACTGCCCTCTGGTGGGAGTAGGAGGCCCAGTCTTGCTCCTAGAGAGCTGCTGCTGGATTTGAACCGCCAACCCTGTGGGCTGCAGTCCTTTTTTCATGTTTTTACAGGAGTAAAAAGCCTCGGCTCTCTCCCTCGGAGAGGAGAGAGGTCTTGAACTGAGGGCCTTCATGTTGGCTGCCAATGCATAACCACTGCACCACCAGGGCTCCTAGTATCCCAAGTAAGTAACTGTGAGATATTCTTTTCCAGTTTGGTATTCCTGTTGTCAAAAGCCTTTAAAAAAACATTTTCTTGTCGTCTAACTATCCCACCTGTCTGATGCAGGAAATGAAGTCATCAGAGATAAAACCAACTGTGCGGCTTGTCAGTTGTTCTGTCCAGCTGAACTACCAGACAGGAGCACCAAGGATAGGCAGAGCATGGGGATCACGTGGCTAATTGCCTCAATGATTAACAGCTGCCTGCACTGCTGTGCGCTCTGGTTGGTGCCCAGGTGCCATGACTGAATATTTTAATCCAAGATTCCATAGGAGAATTCTGGTCAAAGGGGGGGAAATACAGAACACAACTTGAATGGGCCTCCAGACTTCCTTAGACCTGAAGGATGGATGAGCTCCTGAAACAATGGTTCTGAGCTCATTCTTAAATCTTAAACCAAAATATCTTCTGAAGTCATAAAATCAAATAGTAGTGTAGCTTAGCTAGTTTAGAAAAGAAAAGAGGCTTTTAGCATTATGTGAGACCAAATTGGCAATGGAGATTCAAAAGATTTGATAGAAATGGGGGAGGCACAAATTATAAGGGAAGAGAATGGTTGTACAACTCCTGGCACGTCATCTCTCTTACTGAGTTGCACATGTTGAAACGGGTGAACTGGTGCGTGCTCTGCTAGCTACATTCTCAACACCAACAAATCAAAGTGTCCTACAAAATGTGGGCAGGACCCAAAATAAACTCAGGTTCTGTAGGTCCAAAGACAGAGAAGGAGATAGTTCAAAGTCCACACAATCAGAAATGATTGCACTGCAGTATATTTACAACATGGAGCATTGTGTAGTTGTAAAATTGTGTCCACTAATGTGTAAGTCCAGGTAAACTAGAGAAAACAAACTCACAGACACGCATATGGATAGAAGGGAAAGGTTTATATACAAGAGGAATGCAACATTGAGAAAGCATCCCAAACCAGTCCAATTCAAAGTCAGAAGTCTGATATTAGCCCATATGCCTGATCCCGGTCTCCTTCTGACTCACGAAGTCAAAGGTCAGTGGGTGCAGAATCCTGGCACTGGCAGGGGTCTCCCCATGGCTCCTTGCTTTCAGGGATCAGGGTCTCCAGGGCTCGGGGTCCGTCAACAGCATCCAGTGGTGGTAGAAGCAACTCAGCGCTGGCAGGGCTCCACGTGGTTACTCCAGCTTCAGAGGTCTGGTTCTATCAGGGTAAAGCTGTGTGGCTTCTCTTCCAGCTCCTCCAGCTCCTGGGACACTGCCATCTTGTCTTGTCCGTAGTTCGTTGTCTCTGAGACTAACTCCCAACAACTGGGGAGAGAGCTTCTCATCTCCATGAGGGAAATACCATGAGATTTTCCAGAAGTCTCAGGAGAAAACCATGCCCACACAGAGGCCTCATTGGCTACTCAATGGTTATTCCAGATTAACAGGCTAGACTCCACCCCTACATCTCAATCATGAAATTAACATAAGCACATGACCACCACACCTAACAATATTTAGTAAAATGATACAAGACATGAAAACATAAAGGCCTTTGCATATTTAGTTTAATCCCCACTTTTGAAAAACTATGATGTACAGAAGAGAACAAAAGGAACATATGTCACAATGCTAACCAGAATGGGCAAAGCAGCAAACAGGCTAATGCCACATGCCAGGCATGAGGCGACGGGCCCTCCAGGCTCAGTCATTTCTTTGCAGGCTGGTATCGCACAGGGGAAGCAGCACATTTTACAGGTGTAAATAATGACCCCAGGGACACAAAGCTTGCAACACGGCTGGTGTCTCAGACCGTGAGCTCACCTGCACCTGCTGCAGGCACATGGACAGCAGGCCAGGGGGATGACTTGGTTCTATTGCTTTTGTGGATTTTCCAAAATTTCTAAATGAAGCTTGTATAACCTTTATCATCAGAGAATGAGTAATATGAAAAAGAACTAAAGTACCAGCTGCTATGACTAGATCATTGGGTTCTCTGTGCCTCTGGTTATTACAGATTCAGCCATCTGTCTTTCTCCACCTCCCAGTTCCTCCCAGATACACTGACGCGACACAGGTAGCCTTGGGCACCACGAACCTGACCTGCATCATCTCTGACCAGACACAGTACTTACAAACAGGCGTATATGAGAGCCCCCGGAGCTCCTGCTCAAGGTAAATGAAGGGGCTGCTTCCCTTCAAGCTTGGTTACTTGCCATTTCTCCTGCTTTCTCTCCTACTCTGCATTGTTCCTTCCTATTTCCAAAATTCACTTATTTTTAAGTCTTTCTTGGGGAATTCTCTTGGTTCTGATTCTGCAAGAAATGACTAGTTCTGGAGAAATCTGTGGTTACCACCCCATCTGATCTCTGTTTGGCTAGTAATGAGGTCAGCAATGTCAGAGTGTGGGTTGAGGACCCACATGGTGGTTACCCCATATTCTCTGGCAAGTCTGTGTGGATTGCTGCATCCAGCCCCAACCACCTCTACCCCACCACATCTTATTCTGCACTCTCCACAGAGCTAGTGACCCAACAAAAGGCCATCTCTGGTCCTGCCCGCCTCCTCGGAAAGAGTAACTGAGAGGGAGGCAAGAAAGCCTGTCATTTGCCGAGGTCCCAGGATCTTCCCCTCACAAGGAACAACACAGGTCTCCACATCCTCATGGAACACCAGCTGACCATTCCCGGGGAGGATCGTGAGGGGCTTCACAGGCTCGTGGGCATCTCCCATCACCTTGTCACCCCCACATACTTTTTCACAGGATGAGAAAAGTCAAGAAGGACCCCTATAGTGTCATGGAAGCCTGTTATTACATAAAAAACATTGCATTGTGGTAGTTTTCACAGCACACCCTCCCCATCTTGTTCTACATACTGCGGAAGGTTCCGCCACTCCCTCAAAGAATCCCAAGCTTTTCCATTTGCAGGGTGCGGTTTCCCAAGGGAATTCTCGCCGGACAGCCCTTGCTATGCCCTCTAAGAATGAGCAGGTTTACACAGGAGTAATGGGCAGACTGGGGTGGGGGTGGTATAATTTCTCTGGCTTTGTGCGAAATCAGTTTTCAACTTCCTTAAAGCTTCTTCATAATACAACCTCATGGTTACCCTGTGTCCTTTGAGAAAACCTTTCAAGATCACCCTCTGGGAATCCCCTGAATCAACTGCCATAGCCTTCCGAGCTATGGTCTTTCCCATGGTCTTAGGAACCGAGACACTATCTGTCTCCAGGCGGATCTGCCCACAGACAAGTACCCGGCATGAAGACTGCTCCTCATGCAACACCATGCTTCAAGACAGAATTTGTTACTTGCCATTAGAAATAAATACTTCATAATATATAATTACATATTGTTTTGTGATTAATTACTATGCTTTCGTCATGTTCTATTTGTAACAATGAAAATACAACCAGCATGTCAGATATTTATATGACCATTCATAACAGTACCAAAATTAGTTATGAAGCAGCAACGAAAATAACTTTATGATTGGGGTTTACACAACATGAGGAACTGCATGAAGGGTCTCAGCATTAGAGAGGTTGAGAACCACTGCCTTAGAAGCTGCTGGCTTGGTGAAACACCCCCAAATCCCCGAGGGCAATCAAAGGATACTGAGACATGTGAAGACTGAGAGAACCTCTCTGCACCATCCATTGATCATGTGTAAGCAAGCTTTGTTTGGAATAAACTCCTGCACACACTAGAACCCTAGTAGCAGTACTTCTTTACTTACTCTTGCATATGTGTGCACATGCTAATGCATATATATATATATATTATAAATATCTCTCTTCTTTATAGCAACTCCAAGAGACTTTACAGCTCAGGAAACAAGTCCTAGAAAAATGTGGGATGATTTTGCTGATTTTTTTTTATGACAACAAAAAGAATGAGCCAACACGGTGGCAGCATTCCCATCTGCAAGGTGCGGGATTTAGCTAGCTCGGTAGTTGTTTTTAAATCTTTTGGTTGTCATAGTCACCGATAAAAATGAAAATGATTTTTTGAGATTATTTCTCTAGGAAAAGTTAGATTTTTTTGAGATGCACCAATCCCTTCAGAATAGCGACCTTTCCATGGTTAATAAGCTGAGCACACAGCAGACAGTGCCCCACAAGTTACAGGTCTAAACTGCAATTATGCATCTTAACCAACAGAAGGGAGACACATCACAGTCAGAGGCTTATCCCTGGGAGACATCTCCAGGGTCCTCCGTCAGCACCTCCACCCCCACAACTCCCTGAGCGGCTGGGCCTCTGATGCCCTGTCTAGACACTTCCAGTGACCGTGTCCTCATCGAGAGGTGCTCATTAGTTTCACTAATGGCTCAAACGCTTCCTCCTCAATCTGTCACTATCGGCATAACAAACCGCACGATTCTCCCTGGAAGAGCTGCCTCCTCAAATGACAGTCATCCAGGATGAGCACAATGGCGTGGGTGACGTGGGAGGAGGAAGGCCGGCCCACTAGAGCCTTTGGGGCCTTCCTTTGTTGATGGGCATGGCTCAAAATGAGAACAAACGATTGCAAATATCAATGGTCAGTTGGAAGTTATACAAAGTATGAATCTAGGAAAATTGGAAGGCATCATGAATGAAACTGAATACATAAATAAGGTGTTAGTAAACTTAAATGGTCTGGTGTTGGTCGTTTTGAGAAGTGTGTGTGTGTGTGTGTGTGTGTGTGTGTGTGAGAGAGAGAGAGAGAGAGAGAGAGAGAGAGAGAGAGAATTTTATAAGTCAACCACAATACATTACACTGAATTCTTTCAAAACGCTGAGACGAGTACAGTCAGTCACACCATTTAAGGACCAGGCAATTGAAGCACAGGGTGACCATTTCCCCTGCAGAATGACTAGCACTTAGACTTAAAATCCCATCTGCTTTCTGGTTCTTATCTTTGACTTGCTGATAGGAGAGAGAATTCAAAATGTATGTGGAAAAGTGTAATTAAAGGATTCCCCCACCTCCCACCTCTCTGAAGCCTCTCACAGGCAGAAGCCTGCTGGAGACCAAACAGTCGTTCTATCAGAGTGGCCAAAGGCCTAGCGTCTGAGCCGTGCTGGTCTTAGGAAAAGGCAGCTCAGGGGCCGGGGCTGGTCACCATGGGGTGTGTGTCAGTAGCCATGCATGGCCATGTCAGAAATACATAGCATCAGAGAGAAGAGGTAGCTGTCCCATTTTTAAATCCTAAGAGCAGCTTTTTAAAAGCGGGACCTTCCCCGCCTTACAGGACCCTTGATGGCCAGTAAATGATGGGGCAGACTGCTAAGTGCACGTGCAGCTGACACCACCAGCCAGTCTGCTGGGGAAAGAAAGGTTTCTGGGAAACCCCCAGGGGCAGGTCTACTCTGACCTGCAGGGGCACTGTGAGTCAGAATCAACCCGATGGCCTTAGAAGTCAGGACAACCAAACCACAGGGGAGCATCCTCGCTTGGTGGGGGTGGGGTTATTGTTGAAGGGCTATCTATCTCTTGCAAGGAGAGCAGTGACCTGCCATCTCTTCCTCTTTAGGAAGTAGTTTCAGGGCTGAGCCCCGGTGACGGTAGTAGTTGAGTGCAGGACTGCGGCCCATTGGATTGGTGGTTCAAATCCAGCGGCAGCTCTCCAGGAGCAAGGCTGGGTAGTTCCCACGACCACCAGAGGGCAGTGATGCCCCTCCTCCCAAAAAAAAAATAGTTTCAGGAGCGCAAGTTTTGTGACTCAAATTTGAGAGAGACTCGTGGGCAGGACTTGAAGGACTTGGTCCCTGGAAGAGCCCCGGCCGAGCTCGAGTGGCCCGTCTCTAAGGACATTGTGGTGGTGTAAATGTAGGCGGAAGACGCTGCTCGGGTTCTTCCATTTCTTTATTACTAGCTTTAGTGGTCCGGTAGACTCTTGTAAGAGCAGAGACTTCTGCGCAAGTGCCTTTCATCAGCAGTACACACCACGTGCGAGCACCCCTGTATCTGCAGGTGGAGTACTCAGACCGGACTGCGTCTCTGGGAGAGACAACGGAGCAGCTCAAGGTCAGCAGTGAAACCCAGATGCAGGGCTGATGGTTGGTCACATGTAAGTTCAGGTTGAAGCTGAAGAAAATCAAAAATCCAGTTCACAAGTGCCATGATACAACCTTGAGTCTATTTCCCCTGAATTTTGAGAACGATTCACGTACTGATTTGATGCACTGACCACGAATGGGAGAAGAACCCGAGGGGCTCTGGGAGGCTACTGAGAACATCATTCGTGAAGACGGAGTCATTTTGTCTGCAAAATGTGAGAAGAGACTCCGAAATCTGCCCTGAATCATAGAGCAGCTAAGGCAAATGTAAGAAACAGTGATGTCGAGGAGCTGAGTAGAAAAACTCAAGCGGCAACTAGAGAAAACACAGTCAAATACAGTCACGGAGTGTGCAAAGACAGCTAGACAATCAAAACAGAAGAACACGCTCATATAGCCAACACGGAAAGAGCTCAAGGACAAAAGAAACCCAAGCTTCAATGTTTAATAGTGAGAGTCTATGGGTAAAATATTAAATGATGCAGGAAGCATCAAAAGAAGATGTAGAGAATACACAGTCACCGGTCATCCAACAGTATATTGAAGGAAGAAGTGCCAGTGCGCTGAAAGCATTAACCAAAACAAGGCTGCACGGGAGACTGAAAGACCAACTGCAATGGTTCAACTCTCTGGAGGCACTCACTCACGAGGAGAGAGGAAGCCAGAAATATTGGAAGGCAGATACAGGCCAGCTGACTGTAAGAGACCCATATCTGTACCCAATCCACAGAAATGTGACCCAACAGGATGTTCGGATTATAGGCCAATATCATTTAGATGACCTGCAAGTAAAAATTTTCGGAACATCGTCTAACACCAGTTGCAGCTGTACATTGAGAGGGAGCTGCCGGAGGGTCAGGCTGGACTCAGAAGACAACATGGAACAAGGACTCTCATTGCTGATGTCAGATGGATCTTGGCTAGAAGCCGAGAGAATACCAGAAAGCTTTTTCTTTGTGTTCTGTTGACGGTGCAAAGGCACATGACTATGTGAAGCATAACGAACTGGAATCTCTGAGTACTTCAAGAGGCAGTTGTGTGAACAGAATAGGGGGTTACCACTCGGTTTAAAATCAGGAAAGGTGTGTGTCAGGGGTCATATCCTTTCACCATACTTACTCAATTTGCCTGCTGGGCAGATTGAATAATCAGAAAAGCTGGATTATATGAAGAACAATGTGACACCAGGGTCTGACAAAAGCTCATTAACCACCTTTGACACGCAGCCGAAGTGATGCCCCCCAAAAAAACTAAAAACAAAAAAAAAGAAGAAAAGATGCTTAGTTTAAGACACATCCTACACTGATAATGGCCTCGTTAACACAATGGTAGTGATTTGATTTGGACTTAAGAACAGCTCCATCAAGTCTTTTTCATTTGTTTTTTGTTTTTTTTTGGGGGGGGGGGCATCACTGCCCTCTGGTGAGAGTGGGAGACCCAGCCTTGCTCCTGGAGAGCTGCTCCTGGATTTGAACCGCCAAGCCAGTGGGCCACAGTCCTGCACACAACCACTATGCCACTGGGGCTCAGCCCTCCATCAAATCTTTAAGATTAAAATACAACCACCACCACCACCACCACCCCATACCCATTACCACTAGCAGAGTTTTAGGGATTCTACAGAGACTTTCTACGACTTTAAATATCAGCGCAGAGAGCCTCAATGTTCTCCCACAGAGTGGTGGGTGGAACTGAACCACCAACCTTGCATTAGCAGTCCAACACTCAGGACCAACCCCTCCAGTGCTCCCTACCCTTGACGATAACACTAAAAAACAGCACCTTCAACTTCCCTGGTGGGAGACACATTTAGGCTAAGACAGAACTTAGGAACTGTCAGATGACAAAGAGTTTTCAGAATAAATGTAAACTGGAGTTTTTACAGTCGCTTATTATAATGAGAAACCATTTCTCAGTAAGCAATTAAGATAAGTGTTTTTTGTTTTGTTTTCTTTTTTGTGGGCATCACTGCCTCTGGTGGTCATGGGCGCTACCCAGTGCTGCTTCTGAGAGCCGCCGCAGGATTTGAACCGCCAAACCCACAGGCTGCAGTTTCGCACTCAACCACTTAAGCCACCGGGGCTCAGCCTGGTAACTGCTTTTGTAAACCCGCTGTACACAAGACTTGCATAAAAGAACACACCTGGCTGTAAACACACGATAAGTGCATGTATGTGGGACAGCCTGACACTGCTTTGGCCCAGTCCAGCTTGAGGAAGGCAGGTGGTGGCGGTGTGGTTATGAAGCAGCACTCTTTATGACCAGCAGCATCAGCATCGCCTGGGTATTTCATAGAAAAGCAAGATCTCAGGCCCTTTCCTGGATCTTCTGATCCGGGAACTAGTGTGGGAGCAGACATTTGGTTTTAAGGACACGTCCAGGAAATCCGACTCCACGGAGCGGCTCAGAACCCTGTTCTGAGGCACAGGGAGCCAACTGTCTTCTTAAGACACATAAGCATAATAAATAAATATTTAAGGCTTTGTAGGTCAAAAAGGAAAACTGAGGTACTATGTGGGGGTGTGATAAAATAAGTCAACACTATTCTGGGTTCACACGCCATGAAATGCCAAAAATACAAATAGGTCATCGTTTGCCAATGCCTACTCCAATGCATCTCCACTCTCCCTTCTACATAAATCTCTTAATCACGGTCTATAAGAACATAACTAAAATCATGTGTAAGCTTACTGCTCTTACACTGACAGAACAGTCTAAGAACTCCTATCAGAGACATTATAATCTACAAAGGAATACTAGTTAGGCCCCTACCGTGCGCCTGCCCCTGTGCTGACTGCCACCAGGCACAGGCAGGAACTCTCTCTGTGGCTGCCATCTGCCGAGACTACAGCCGCCACGTGTGACTTCTCCGGGCCCCCTCAGTGAAATCTCATGATCGTGCCATGAAATATTCATACAGTTCTCCCAACATCAGCAGTGATTTAACTGCTACCCCTCGTTTCTGACTCAGACTTCTGAGACTAAAGTGCACTGAAAAGACACACGCACGCACACACGCATGCGCCTTGAGAGCTTACTGGGCAACACTGAAATGTTTAAACAGTGCCTGCATACTAGGCATGCTCTCATCAGTGGATGAGTGGCGGGGTCCAAGCTGATTCCACATCCAGACGATACGAACTCACAGGTGACCGTCCTCGGCACCTGCAAGAGGGCTTCCCACAGTCCATGAGCGATCCGCAGGGGGCTGTCGGCTTCCTCACCACATTGCAAGAGCAGGATGGTGCCTGGCTACCCAAAAGGGAGCATTTTCCTCAAGGATTCAAGAAAAGAACACAGATCAGATTGGGGGGGAGCACAGAGGAGACATTCAAACTTCGATGGGCTCCCGATTTTCTGGAGCCACAGAGGGTGGGTGATTCCCTAAACCGTTTGCCAGGAGGTAAATCAGAACTATCCCCAGAGTCTTCGTTACACCAACCATGGGTTTAGCTCAATTAGCAAAGAGCTTTGGACATTGTACTCTCTCAAATTCAATCAAGCGGTGAGAGAAAACCGCAGGGGGCAGGCAGCGAATGTTTGTGGGAGAAAGGCGGGTCCCCGTCTGACACCCACGGGGGCAGTTCGACCCTGTTCTGCACGGTCACGGTGAGTGGGCCCTGGCTAATGGCAGTGAGCTTTTGGTGCTGATGGAGGAGGGGCAGGATGGCCGCACAACTGGAAATAGAATGGAACCAATGTCACTGGTTTGTAAACACAGAAATTGCGGCACTGGTAGATATTTTGCTGTGAATGTGTCAACAACAAAAATGTAAACCATCGAAAAATGAAATGGAAAGACAAAGGAATTTTCCACGGGGTTTGTTTGTTGGAGCTCCCTTGCGTCGCTGCAGGGTGTGCTGACGGGGCGGCGGTTACCAGTTGGCTGCCATCTGAGAGGTCAGTAGTTTGAAGCCACCAGCCAGGGAGAAGGACGGGGCTTCCTGCTCCTGGGAAGAGCTGCAGTCTTGGGGACTGCCAGGGCACATCTCCTGAGTCCTATAGTGTCCCTCTGCGTTAGTACTGACTCGACCGCGGTGAGCTCGGTGTGTTTTGACTTTTGGACGCTGGAGAAATAAGAGCTGCGACATAAGTAAGATATCCGTACATCCGTGTCCATCACAGCACTGCCCATGATAGCAGAGATGGGAATGGCCTGAATGGCCTGCAGTGGAAGGACGGACAGACAGGTGATGGCGCACATGTACTGTGGCACAGGATGCAATCTATCTGCGACACACCACAGAAGACCTTATGCTGAGTGAAACAAGTCAACCATACAAGGATCAGTGTCAGATGAGAGCACTCCTGTACAAGGAAATAGCCTTTGAAGGTCACTGGGGTTGGGAGGGTGTGGCAGTCATGTGCTTCTGTCAATTTCATGATTGAGATGTACGGGTGGAGTCTAGCCTGTTAATCTGGAGATAGCCAATGAGTAGTCAAAGAGGCCTCTGTGTGGGCATGGCTTTCTCCTGAGTCTTTTGGGAAATCTCATGGTAATTCCCTTGTGGAGATGAGAAGCCATCTTCCCAATTGTTGGGAGTCAGTCTCCAAGATGACGAACTATGGACAAGACAAGATGGCAGCGTCCCCAGGAGCCGGAGAAGCCACATGGCTTTACCCTGATGCAACCAGACCTCTGAAGCTGGAGAAGCCATGTGGAGACCGGTGCCAACACTGAGTTGCTTCTACCACCACTGGATGTTGTTGATGGACCCTGAGCCCTGGAAGCGATGAACCAAGGGGAGACCCCTGCCAGCACTGGGGTTCTGCACCCACTGACCTGTGACTTCTTGAGTTGGAAGGAGACTTTATACACTGGTATCAGGCATATGAGCTAATACTAGACTTATGACTTTGAACTGGACTGGGTTGGCTTTCTCAATGTTGCATTCCTCTTGTATATAAACCTTTCCCTTACATCCACATGTGTGTCTATGAACTTGTTTCTCTAGTCTACCTGGTCTAACACAGAGAGAAAGGGGAAAGTAAAGCACTCACTAGAGAGCAAAAACTTTTTTTGTAAATGAAACTCACAGACATCAAGTCAATTCCGGTTGATAACCACCAGAGATGGCAGGATAGAACTGCCCTGTGGGTTTGCATTCTCTAAGTCTTCGTGGGAACAGAGAGTCACACCTTGCTCCTTTGAAGAGACTGGTGGGCTTGAACTGCTGATCTTGTAGTTAGTCAGTGGCCTGAGAAATAACCCAGTATACCACCAGGGCTCAATGAGAGAGTAGACACAGATGAAGCTAAGTGAAGACAAAGGCAAGTACAATATGAGGAAAATTGGCAAATGATAACGAGGGCACACGAAGACACTGAGAGGAGTCCAAGGGAGAGGCTGCAGAGGTAATGACTATGACCCACCTGATCCTACAACAGTTGTGATCTCTGGATAGAGGCCTGGACATCCAGACTGAACTGGTGTGGGAGGAAGAAGGAGAGAATATACATACATCTAGACAAATAGGGCACAATTATTTTTCTACAGATGTATTTATATATGCTGCAAATATAAAATGGACCTAAAACGGACACCTTGGTCAAGTTCTGAAGTCTTCATAGTCATAGCCAACATCGGCAGGGAGGAAGTCGATGGGGCTGCGGGCTACAGATCAGTCTGGAGACACAAGGTCAAGCAGCAGACAGTGCACAGCCAACCACGGTCCCCAGCCCCATCTGGCTTCTCCACCCAGAGATGACAGAGCAGTCAGAACAACGCTGGTCCCCAACTCCTGGCTTTGGAAGAAAAATAGGACAGAAGTTGCTAAACCCTAAGTGGTCTTTTAAAACAAGGGCAAAAGTCAAAATCGTTTAAAAAAACAAACAAACAGGTTTCTGAGTCTGTTAAGAAGGATGGAATCCTCAAGCCTCTGCATGCTCTCCTAGCCCCAGAGCCTCACTCCGCCTGAGGCTCCCGTCCTGTAAACAATGCAGGTCTGTAAGGGAGGCCTGCCTTAAGATAATCAACCATGGGATCAAAAGGGAAGCCTGGGCCCAAGGACAAATTTCAGAGGGAGGAAGAGCAGAAAAGGAGAAGACTGGGAAAGAGGAAGTGGGATCTGTGATGTCACTTGTGAAGACTTGGATCAAGGAGAAACAGGGCATGACTTAGTGACTCAGTTGGGGAAACCCAAGTGCTCCAGAGTCTACGCACTTCACAGCAGGAGCCCATAGCAGACATGCCCGTCTTTCACTCCCCGCCATGGGACGGGTGTCCTCTTAAGGAATATTCTCTATTTTACCTCCCTGGTTCTCATACACACTGCAATGACCACATTCGACAGAAGCCAGGCTTCAAGGGTTTGTTTCACAAGGAGGCTAAACAGTTGCCATGCCGATGAGCAATGCTAGGGTGGAGGTGTTTCGCAGCACTTGCTACAGAGTTCTTTCAGGTCTGCTGATAAATGTTCAAAGGGGCAAAGCCTCCAAATCCAGCTCAAGCTCCACAGGTTAAAAAACCCGCTTCCTAAATTCAGCACCCAGGGGCAGTCCACTCCTGTGAGCCTTAGCCCCAAGGTTCCTGTCTATGAGTGAGTCAGCGGCAACAAGCCCAGCTCCCCCAATTAGGCGCCCAGAGGCACCCACTCCACCAGCCAGCCTCCTGCACAAAGCCCCTCAGCTGGACTTACTCCGGGGCTGGGAAGTCCACCACTCGGTCCCAAGTCTTGGCGCCTGGTTCTGCCACTGCACCTCCGATGTTCAGCCCTTGTCTGGATCCAGGAGACTCACTGCGCAGAGCTCTCTTCTCCCCAAGACTCGCTCCACCCCTGGGTCTTGCTATCAGTGCGAGGCCTCTCCCTGACCATCTAAGGGCTCCTTTCACCCACAGCAGAATGGTACTCCAGGGAGAACTGCTCACAATTACTCAGAGGTGAATCCCGCCAGCTCCCCCACCCAGGGAAAGGGCACTTGGTGGGAGTTAGAGGCTTTGGCAAAGAGACATGGTTCAACAGTTGCCTGCCCCTGCACTATCTAACAGAATTATGACGCAGGCGAAATTGATCAAGTGCCTGAGATCATTCTGGATCAGCAGCTCTTAACCTTCCTAATGCCGCAACCCTTTGAGGCAGTTCCTCGTGTTGTGACTCCGTCCCCCCACCATAAAACTGCTGTCCTTTCATAACTGTCATTTGGTTACTGTTATGAATCAGGGGACCCCAGTGAAAGAGTTGTTCAACCCCCACCCCGGTTAAGTACCGCTGCTCTAGATGATAAGGATCTGGGTTATAATTACAAGGGTCCTTACCTCCGACAGAGGGAGGGCGGGGAGGCGGTGTTGGGAAAAGCAGCAGCCCCCTGGCATTGACCCACAGCAGCCTTATAGGATAGGGCGGAACTGCCCCTTTGAGTTCCCAGGACTGGAAGAGAGACGCATCGTTCTCTCACGGAGCAGCTGGTGGTTTTGAACTGCTGACCTTGCCGTTAATCTAAGCACTATGTCACCAGATTCGGCGCGGGAAGGACTGCAGTGGCCACTGTTTGCTTTAATGGAAGGGGGCCACAAGCAGAGAATATGGGCAGCCTCTAAGCAGTAACCACACGGCCGACGCTGACTCACCAGGACCCCCCGCCCCGTGGGAGAACGATTTCACAGGGTTTTCAGAGTTATGCCCTTTCAGGAGGCTGCCAACTCTGTCCTTGGAGACGCCCTCTGAAGGGGTGCAAGCTGTCAAACTTTCCGTTAGTGGTCCAGCACCTGCGCTGCCCAAGCTCAAGGTGTCCAGAAAACAGATGCTCCCCCTACAGCCTCCAGTAAGGGACATACATGTGGACACCCCAATTTCAACCTGAGACTCATTTTGGACCTCTGACCTTTTCTGATGATAGAAAAGGATCGGTGGGTCTAGGTGACGAGGACACAGGGACACGAGAACATGGGAAGACACACACACACACACACACACACACACACACACACACACACCTGGGTGAGAGGAATTATGCCAAGACACTGACATATAATTCTATGTCTACGAAGCAAGGTGAGCTCAGCCACCTCGGAGCAGAGACTGGTCATCCCTAGAAAGTCATTCAAAGTCAGCAAAGTGCCCACCTCACAAAAATTCAGCAAGGAAGAGGAGTGAGCACATTCAGACACCCTGGTGGCACACTGGGCAGTGCTAGACAAGGGTCAGCAGTTTGCACTACCACCTGTCCCAAGGGAGTAAGACGTGGCCCCATCTCTGGGGCAAATGCCAGCCACGCAAGCCCTGCAGGGAAGTTCTGCTGTCCTCAGGGTGGTCGCGAGCAGTCAGGATTGCGTGCTGGCCGGGAGTTTGTTTTAGGTCAGGGCATATGGCAGCATGAAGCATAAATGGCACACTATTCGCACTGTTTTTAAAACCACACATAAAATGAGTGCTGTTCCTGTGCAAGTCGTCACCTTGCGATGTTCAATGCCTTAACGACCAGGACACTTTGGGGAGTCTCGCTCTGCAACAAAATACCTTAGGAGCCTGAGTCCTCTCCTAGTTATCATGTCCCTGACTGGCTGTGGTGGCCCACAGCTCCATCTTACCCAGCATGCCCTCCTTCTTTCAGACTGATGTCTGGTTCTAAAAAAAATTAATCTGCCCTTAGTCATCTCCTAAATATACTGGAAAGAATGCGCCACTAGGAGCAACTCCAGAGGGGAGTTCTAACGCTGTGCACAGAGGACACCAGCTGCCCCGGGACAGGGACAGACAGTTCTCAGGTGACTCTGAGGACCAGGGCACTGTTCTCAATAAAGACTTCAAGATGTATGTGCTGCCTTTTTAAAATGTACTGTCATCGGCTTATAATAATTTGGTTTGAGATAACATAGAGGCACCTTCGCTTTATTAAAGCCCATTGACACCGACATCACCACTTCACTATTACCTAAGACCTACACGACCAAACTCCAAACCAAACTCACTGCAATCAAGTCAATGCCAAATCAGAGGCGCCCAAGAGGACAGGGCAGAACTGCCCCTGTGGGTTCCTGAGACTGTTGACTATTCTTTGCAGGAGTGAAGTCCTCTCTCTCCCCACTGGAGTAGCTGGAGGTTTTGAACTGGCGACTTTGCGATGAGCACGTCCGGCATATAACCTCTGCCACTCGGGATCCAAATCCTACATTCGTGCCTGTTTTCCTAAAGAAATAGAGAGAGCTTTTTCTCTATCGTGGAAAATGGTGGCGTGTAAGACGAGCGCAGTGAGCTTTAAAGGCTGCAATACACACACAGCAAGGCACGGAACACGTCACCAGGCTCCTCGGGAGACACACACCTCCCTCCAGAGTGTCGGTAGTCTCGAGGCCACTGTTCACAAGAGAAACAGATTGCCTCCTATTTACTTCTGGTGAAAGCTGTCTTTTCAACACTATGCTGAAAGAATCGTTTTCAATCTGATCAGAATGTAAAAGAACACTAATTACTAGCCTTAAATGAAAAACTTTAAAATCCCAAAGAAAATGTGTGTGTGGGGGGAGAGGGGGGTGTCGTGTCCCAGGGACTCTTTAGAATCGGGTGTTTGGGAAGGCTGGGCAGGTGAGGACTGGGAGGGGCTGGGGCATATGCAGCATACATACAAGTTGCATAGACCATCTTTGCTTATGTGTCTTTGCTGTGAGCATCTCCGTGGGTGTGGTAGAGCACACAGGGAGCAGGGTTATGAAAACACACCAGACATAAACAGCCAAGCACCTTGAGGGGCTGAGATGTTGGGCCTGGGGATCAAATCTCAAGGTCAACCAGAGTAACAGTGAAGGCAATGCCCTACACCCTACTGTGGTGAGTACCAACTAGGGTTTCAACAGCTCGTGACTGGCCAACTACCACGCAACGTTTGACCTATAACAGTCCAGAGGGAAGACAATCGCCAGAAGACATGGAGACAATTAGACAAGTGGACCAGTGGACCACACACACAAGTCCTGAGCTGGACAGCACCACTGCCAACTGCTCCGAGAAGGGTCACACGGGAAGGGCATAGACAGAGTGGGAGGGCAGTGTGGCCAGAATACAAGCACAAAGGGGACACCAGGCTGACTGGCTGCCTATGGAGGTGGGAGCCCGAAGACAGACACGCTTTATCTCTGGATCTGAACTCACCCCCATGCCAAGTAACCGACCATGATGATCCACAGGGCAGCGCTTTCCCAAGACGGAGTTCCGAAGGGCAAGGAGTGAAGGTGGCATGGAAATGACACAGGAAGAAGCGGGACACACAATGGTGCAGTCAGGGCGTTGCAGTGCATGAATTAAACACAATGCCTGTGAATTACTGAATGTGCAATTAGCGATCTGCTCTGTAAGCCCACGCCTAACTCACAGTACAAAGATGTTAAAAGAGAAACCAGGCTTTTGCTAAGAAAACAGAGCACCCATTCTTAGGAATGTCTTGATTCTTGAAGGTGGCCACTCTGTCAGCCACACTGAAGGCACGATCTGTCTGCGTAACAGAGCAGGCCGAGGAACACAGCCGAGCCCACAGCTAAACGCCAGGTGTAACCCTAGGAGTCCTGGTAGCACTGTCAGGAAGCACTGGACAGGCACGCTTCACAGGTAGCGCTATCTGCCCCCACACAGACAGATCGCTTCAGAACCCTGTCACTAGCCCTCAAAATCGACTCCCACGGAACCCCTGCACTCCGAGCCTCAGTGCCACACTGATGTAATGAGAATTCTTCAGTAAGATCGGATAAAGAAAGCCAACAGGCACAGACTGTTCAAAAACAAAAGCTCACCTAATTCCTCCCTTCGGGTCATCTGGGAGAAGAACTGACGACAGGCCAATCGGTTTGCTTTTACATTCCAACGATTCTCACAAACCTCAGCTCTGCACCGAGTGGAGAGAGCTTTGCTGATTGAAGATGGAAGGAGGATTCGCCACAGGTTGTCTTGTTAGAGCTGTCCTTAGCTCTGTGGGCCCACAGCTCACGGGGAGCCAGGCACAATACTACCAGACCTTTCTTCCTAGTCTCTCTTACTACAAAACAGCTAGATGCTATCACTGGGAACCAATCCTACTTCCTTCTTCCACAAAAAGAGCAGTTTGTAGGCAAACAACCAAGCCGGCTAGTTGCCCACCGAGCTCCACAGGGGGTGGGTGGGTTTGGGTTGCTGCTGTCTTTGTAGAAGTCCCTTCCGAACAATGGTCTCGAGCGCAGCATGACTGCCATTTGGGGCCATGGATGACTGTGCTGGGGGCTGTGCTGTGCGGCGTGGGACATTCAGAAGCATCTGTGGACCCAACCGGCCAGATGCAGTAGCTAACCCTCGGTCAGGATGCCCCCAAACTTGCCGACTGACAGGTCTGCATTACCAATAGTCCCATCAGAGACAGGACACGCCAGGCTAACACCCGTGCTTACACCACAAACGCCAGGTCCCAAAGTTTTCTGACGTGGTTGGGATCAAGTTGCAAGGGGAATAGCTTTTGCAATCTCCCCCATTCAGTCTCTAGGTGCCTCATGTGCCCACTCTCTCACACTTGAATGAAACCCTGTCGTCAGTGCAGTGCAGGGAATTATTTAAGACAGCACCATCAGACATCATCTTCGTAACTCCCACTAAATACCCTCTTCCTCATGGGTCTAGGGAAGAGATGGTGGAGAAAGTTGCTGAGCTTCTATGATTCAGTTGCGACTGAGTGATGTTAAGGCTCATTATTATTGCCGTCCTGGTGGGTATAAATAAACTATCTCAGAAGCAGGAAGGGAGGTGTGCCAGCCTGGTAGAATAGAGAAACAAATTCACAGACACTCATAAGTGGACAGGAAAAAGCTTTATATACAAGAGGAGATGATTACTGAGAAAACATCCCAGCCCAGCCCGGATCAAGTACATAAGTTCAAAACTAGCCCATATGTCTGATACTAATTTATAAAGTCCTCCTCAGACTCACAAAACACTTGCAATGACACTGAATGCAGGAACATCACAGGCCAGTGGAAGGAAATTCTTGTGGACCCAGTAGTGTTGTAAGCATCTCAGCACTGGCAGGTGTCTCCTTGTGGCTTCTCCAGCTCCCAGATCTCTGGCTGCATCAGGGTAGCATCATGTGGCTTCTTGTCAGAAATGTCTTGCAGGGAGTGAGCCTGGAAGAGTGTGTCTCCAACTCCAAGGAGGAGTTCCCAGAATCCTCAGGAGAAGGTCAGGTCCACCAGGAGGCCTCATTGACTATGACTTGATTCATGGGCTAGAATCCATCTCTCCACTCCCAATCCTACACTCAAATTGTCAAATGCAGTACCACAGGAGGGCTCTCTCCACCATCCAGAAGACTGAGCCAGGAGTGGAGGGTGTCCTCTGCTTCCCCAGAGTCCTTTGCATTGAAGGTCCTTGATCCACGGGCAGAAATTTTAGCAGAGAACATGCATGAGGTCAGTGGTTCAAGACCACCAGAGAGAGATGAGGCTTCTACTCCTGTGAAGAGAGACAGGCTTGGAACCCCAGGGGCTGTCCTACTGTCTTGCGGGTCGTTATGAACGAGGAGGACTCGATGGCAGTGAGATGGACTTGGGTTCGACAGAGAAGTGCCCACAGCAGGAGCAGGAGCCAGGGTGAGGCACAGGGTGGGCTGCCAGTCCACAGAGTGAGCCAGCTGAGTGCCTGCAGACAAGACATTGAAGAGATGGGTACTGGGTTTGCTGACCTACAGAATGAAGCTTATGGCAGAGCGGCACGCCCTTTGGGCATGTATTAGAAGCACTACTACAAGAGCTCCAAGACATTCGCCGAGCAGGGCAGAGGCCGAGGGGCCATGTGGCTGAGAGGTCAACCATCAGCAGGAGAGGTGCCTGTGGGCACCACGGAGAAGAGGCTGTCATGTTAAAGAACTGTCTCGTGAGCAAACATTTCTGAGTCCTCACTGTGATCTGGTAACTTCCCTAATCACACTTGGCCCAGTTGAGAGGTGGGTGCCAGAGCTGGCAGGGAGGTGGGAGCATGGACGTAGGTCTGACCTTTGCTTCCCAGAAGTCAGCTTTGGGCAGGTCACAAGGGGATAAGACGCCATGCCCAAACTTTTTTTTTTTTAAACAGTCACTCAATGGTTATTTTAAAATGTTTCTGTCACTTCTACGGTTTCTTGTCTGTCACAGATGCACACCCTGCCTTCTTCTTCTTCTTCTTTTTTTAATCATTTTGTTGGGGGCTCATACATCTCTCAGCACAATCCACGCATATATCCATTGCGTCGAGCACATTTGGATGTATGTTCCCATCATTGTTTTCAAAGAACTTTCTACTTTAGCCCTTGGTATCAGCTCATTTTTCCCTCCCTCCCTCATGAACCCTTTTGATAATTTATAAATCATTATTGTTTTCACGCCTTGTCCTGTCCGACATCTCCGGTGATACCCTTTTCTGCTGCCCATCCCCCGAGAGGGCTACAGGTAGGTCATTGTGATTGGCTCTCCCTTCCTCCTTCCACCTTTCCTTTACGCTTTTGGTATGGTTACTCTCAACATTGGTCCCAAGGAGTTTATCTGTCCTGCATTCTCTGTATTTCCAACTCTTATCTGTACCCATCTACATGCTCTGGTCTAGTCATATTTGTAAGGTAGAATTAGGGTCATGATAGTGGGGGGAGGAAGCATTAAAGAACCAGAGGAAAGCTGAATGTTTCATCAGTGCTACATTGCACCCTAACTGGCCTATCTTCTCCCCACAACCCTTCTGTAAGGGGATGTCCAACTGCTTACAGACTGGCTTTCAGCCTCCACCCTGCACTCCCTCGCGTTCACATTATGAGTCTTTGTTCTGGGTCTTTAATGCCTGATACCTGATCCCACCAACACCTCATGATCACACAGGCTGGTGTGCTTCTTCCATGTGAAATTTGCTGCTTCTCAGCTAGATGGCCGCTTGTTTATCTTTAAGCCTTTAAAATCACAGTCCCGGTGGCGTAAGTGGTTGAGTGCAGGACTGCGGCCCACGGGCTTGGCAGTTCAAATCCAGCGGCGGCTCTCAGAAGCAGCGCTGGGTAGCTCCCCACAACCACCAGAGGGCAGTGATGCCCAAAAAATAAAATATAAAATCACAGACACTCTATCTTTTGATAACAGGGCACCATCAGCTTTCTTCACATTTGCTTATGTACCTACTTTGTCTTTAGGGATCGTGTCAGGAAAGTGCATCTCAGAGTGCCAGATTATTAGAATGAAGTGTTCTTGTATTGAGGGAGTACTTGAATAGAGGCCCAATGTCCATCTGCTACCTTAATACTAAGCCTATAAATAAATGTACAGAGATCTATTTCCCCACCGTCACATATAAATATCTTTATATGTGTACAGGTCTGTATTTAGATCTCTTTGAATGTCCTCTGGCTTCTAGTTCTTTCCTCTGTTTCCTTTTACTTTCCTCTTGTCCCACTATCATGTTCAGACTGCATTTGGGTTTCAGTAATTTCTTTCGGTTACACTGCCGCTGATCAAGCCCTACCAGGCCTTCTGAACCCTCCTCACCATCAATTTTTCGATCACTTGCTGTTCCCTTGTCCCTGGGTTTATGAGCACCAACTTCCTTTTCCCCATCTCCCCCTCTCCCATGCCGCCCTGGAAAACTTGGTGCCCTTGTTCTCTCTTCCAGTTTGTTTATCCTGCCAGATAGACATCCAGAGACAACAAGACACACAAACACAACCCAGCCGCAAGAAAGCAACAATAGAAAATAAAGCAGTAGCGGCAACAACAAAGAGGCAACGACAAACAAAAGCCTGTAAGTAGTTCAAGGTTGGAGCCCCGGTGGCGTAGTGGATGTGCGCAGGACTGTGGCCCACAGGGTTGGCAGTGCAAATCCAGCAGCAGCTCTCCAGGAGTAAGGCTGGGCTTCCAATCCCACCAGGGCAGTGATGCCTACCGCCCCCCCCGCTCCCCCAAAAATAGTTCAAGGTCTATGTGTTGACCTTTACAAGTGTTTTCCAGTTGAATCTAATGGGGCACCATGCCCTGGCCCCACAGGCTATCTTTGGGGTTCCTTGGCGACTTCATTGCTCTGCGCCCCTTGTGGTTCTGTGGCACGGCCCCAGCGTCTCTCGCTGGTGTAGTGGGGTCGGGACGGGCACAATTCCTGCCGTGTGTCTCCAGTGTTGTCCCTCGTGGTGCTATGGGTCAGTGAGGGACGTGGTGTCTTGTGGTGAGGCTGGCCCTGTGGTCCTCTCTGAGCATTGGCTGCTCTGAGCAGAAATACTGTCCTCAGGGCTTGGTGGGCCAGAATGGGCTTCACTCTGTTTTCCTCCCGCCTTGTTTGCTCCTGTGTGTTCTGATCAGACACGTCCCTCTCCTTGAACTGTAGCTTCAGCAGCCTGCCGTCTTTAGTTGCCCTTTTAAAAATTTAAACATATTAACACACCTAAAACAGAGTATTGCTTGCTGTGACTCATCAGTTATGCTGTACTTATTTCTTCCTGCACCAAGCTGGCGACAACTAGCCGGTTATGGCCGAATGAGAGAGAGCAGTCCAACACAATGAGCAAACAGTGCGAGCCACACAACAGGGGCAAGCACGTTCTTATCAGGGCAGTTTGGGGGTGGGGGGTGCGCCGTGGGAAGGAAGGGCAGCTGTGCTGGGAGACCAGGGACAGTGGTGAGACCAGCACAAAAGCAGGCGATGGCATCCCATTCCAGAACTAGACCATCAGTCAAACCAACCCCAAGTCGCACTTCTTAAAAGGAACATTCTGCCTGGCCTCTACGTCCGCTTGGAAGAGACTGGCTTATTATCGATTCATGCTGATGCAGATGACTGACGTCAAATGCAGCCCTTTCCACAAAGAGCCCTCTGGGAAGGGATGTGTACTCACCCAAACCCGAAATGTTTATCGCTTTCACGGATTTCTTCATCTTGTTAAGAACGGTGCGGTCTACATCCAGAGCCTGAGAGAGAAAGAGAGAAGGGATGAGTGGGAACATGTCACCCGTCAGACCATCTCAACCACGGTGCGGCACATGCCAGCATGCAGGAGGCCTGCTGCTAAGTCTGCCGGTGTCTGTGGGACTGTTCTGTGCACCAACTGCACTGAGCGCCAGCGTCCAGTTGGTCCTCACATCACTCCTCGCCGCCAGTCTCCATCAGCCGAAGCATGCGACCTGCCAACTGCCGACAGGACCTGCTGAACCGTCGCCTTCTGCTGAGAGCCTCGTCACATGGCCCGGTCTACTTCCACCAAGCCCCAGCTCTCCTGCAAGACTCCATGGCCGGCCGCCCTGCCCATGGGAGCTGCACTGGTGCCCATGACCGAGAGCGAGGGCTGTCGGTCGGAGGGGTGACTGTGATGTGGGGAGAGCGGGACACGACTACAGTATTTGTGTGACAGTAAGTGTGACGGGTGTACTTGAATTAAAGGTCTCAAGTTGACCTGCCAAACTGGGATAGCTCTCGGCTATCAGGTAAGCTAATGAATGCACCGTGTGTATGACGAGCACCCTTCAAAGCTTATGCTGAAACCTGTGAGTTGCCGTGTTCATGGCTGAGGGAGAGAGTAAGACTCAACCAAGGCAGGGGGGTCCCGGAAGAGCCCCAACATGGGCAATGCAATGGAGGTTTCACAATGACACAGTGATGACACTACCTTTTGGCAAAATTCAGTAAGAGGGAAGGGCAATGCGTGCTAACTTTTATTTGGTGTGTTTAGGGGGGCGGGGAGGGGTGAAACGGGGTGCTTATGTCCATATCTCAGGGTTACTGTAGAAGATCTTGAGAAACTGCTACGCAACTTCCTAGCTTAATACACTAACTACTGGGCTAGAGACTGTCAACACCAAACCAAACCACCACACTGGGTCTGAGCCCGCTCACGGCGACTCTGCAGGGCAGGGTAGAATCGTTGAGTTTCCGAGACTGTAGAGCGCACCCTCTCTCCAGAGCAGCTGGTGGCCGACCTTACAGCTACCAGCCCAATGCTCGAGTCCACAGTCGGTGGAAGTGGCAGTCACATCTGCTGCACTAGGTCCGTTTGACTTGTTCTAGAGCAAAGGTGTCGCTTTAAGGACTCAGGAGTGCCTGACCCCAGACGTGGTCTTTGCAATTCCTTCATCCGCAAGCGACAGCTGGTGGATGAACAAGAAGATGGGAAGTGCTCAGGCCCTGGGAGTACTGTGTTGGTGAAGACTACGGAGAGTGCCGTGGGCGACCAGAAGAAGAACCATGGAGAAGCAAAACTGGCAGGACAGGACGTCATCCGATACACCATGGCGAGGCCGGTCACTGGAGAAGGGCCTCACGCTTTGTCAAACAGAAGGGTGATGGAAACGAGGACAGCCCTCAGCAAGATGGCCTGCCACAGGGGCTCACCCGTAACCACGGCGAGGAGGGCACAGGACCAGGTGCTATTATTGTTCTGTGTGGAGGGGAGGGGGGGGGAATAAGTTGGAGGACAGGAAAGCACCTAATGACCTTGATCACCCATTTGAGTTCTTCTTAAAAATAATCGTTGCCAGCAGGCGATCGCCCGCAAGACAGCACAAGACGTCAAAGACCTAAGCTAAAGGGTTTCCAGCCTTCCCGAGTCCCCTCTTGACCCATCTTCAAGAGCAGCACCGAGGGCCTGCTTGTAGGTAGCACTATGTCGCTGGATGCTAGAGCCTGACGTAACTAGTGTTGACAAGTGAAATCAGCAAAAGGGAAAGCAAGCGATGGAGTGGGGTGGAAGGGTAGGTAACTGTAGAAGGGTGGATAAGAACTGGTGGGTACCAAGCGAGTCAAAAATTCTCACAGAGAATTAACTCGTTTCTTTTGTTTGTTTGTTAGTTTGTTTGTTTCTTTGGGGGGGGCACTACTGCCCTCTGGTGGTGGGAGTAGGAGGCCCAGCCTTTGCTCCTGTGGAGCCGCTGCTGGAATTGAACCCCCATCCCAGTGGGCCGCAGTCCCGCGCACAACCACTACGCCACCGGGGCTCAGCCCTAAATTAACTTGTTTCTGTGAATGGTGATGTCTAATCCATCCTTGCCATTTGATGGAGCTAAGGGTGGCTTCCACTCACCAGAGCCGTGAGCGCAGTGAGGACTGTCGAGGGCCTCGTCAGAAACAGAGCAGTTCCTGGAGCTCCCTCAGGGAGCACCACCCACCCCAGCCCGAGGAGGGGCCACTGCTGCAAACCAGGCCAGGGTCTACTGAGCAGCTTCCGAGGCTAGCTGGATCAGAGGGTTTGGAATTGGTTAAGACATGGTCTGACTTGAATTCAAAAAACAAAGTCTGTTCCACTTTTGAAATCATCCCACATCCCTCTGAACGTCTCCAGCCTGGTCCCTCCACAGTCACCTCCATCTTCCCTGCACCTCAAGATCCAGGCAGAGTGAACTTACAGCACCCTCATCGGGTGCCTTCTCTTTAACTTCTGAGAGGTTCCACTCCCCAAACTTTACAAGCTGGTCCAGAGACATCTCTTCCTGGAAGGTTTTTCTGATCTCTCCCCTCCTCTCCGGCAGAACGCGCTTGCTGGGTTTCCCCAGAGCACCTGCGCTGGCTCAGTCTTCCACCGGTATGGCCCTGGTTGGGACCCAGGAGTACACGCTCATTACCGGAGCACAGGCCAGGCAGCAATCCCCATGCCCTCATGGAGCTGATGTAATCCACCAAAAGATACTCCCCTAAACGCAAAATTACGCTAGTAAAAAACTGAATTCTGGGGCTTGAACTGAACTACCCATCCCTCGTCCAGCTCTGGCTCCAGGCCTGTGCAGTCCAGTCTGTGGCTACTAGCCACGTGCCTCTGCGGAGCACTTAGAATGGGGCAGGGCCACTGCTGAAAGGATAGCACGCTGGATATATGAGCTGGATAGAATATCGACCACATTTTGTTTTCACTTCCATAATGTTCTACCCTAAAGACAAGCAAGGACTGATGTCTGATGATCACTGTGACCCGGCACAGAAGCTGGCATAAAGCAAGACTCGATAAAAACAAACTGGGGGGTGGGGGGGGGGGGGTGTCGCCGGCTGCAGAGATAAACCGAGCAGTAACTAGACAACTGAAAAAGACTAGAAGAGATGATGACCAGGTGTCAGTGTTCCTGGGTAGCTACTGAAGCTGTCTGAACAGGGGACAGGTGAAGGGTTAACCTTCAGGGTTATTCAGACAAATTCAGAGGATTCGACCAGCACAGGAAGAAACCAGGTTTGGGGGAAATGGTTCAGAAGCCATTTTGGTGTCTGTATACACACACAAAGCAGGATCATTCTGGAAAGGACAGGGAGGGGTCGCAGAGATCAGGTCTGGCCTCTTTTTAATAGGTATTCCCATAAATGATAGCACAATCTGGTCTGCTGGAGCTGGGCAGAGGGGGAAGTGAGGGAGAAGCCTGGTGCCGGACAGACCCCAGAGACTTTATCACACAGACAAACACTGACGGATGCCCTCCTGGGTTATAACGATGGGGACAAGCCCCTCCCTACACATGCCCTGCAGGAAAGTCTCAGATAAGACACCCCCATATGGACCCCTCCCACTGTCAACTTACAGTGAACCAGGAACAGGTAGGTAAACAGAGAGCTGCTGTTCTGCAGTCTACGGTGCAGAGGTGGGAAACAGGTGAGGCAGGTGGTCTAGGAGCCATTTAATTAAAAAGGCAAGAGGAGGGAGTAATTACCTTCCTATTCCAAAACACACCCTTCATTATGATGCATATTTATAGATCAGGAAGATTAAACTTGGTCAGAAGTTGGGCATGATTAAGTCTGCCTGTGAAAGGAAGGGAAAAAAGTCCACCAGTTAGATAAGTAAAAACAGCACTCAAATCTTAAAACAAGAGCAAAACAAGAAACTCCGGAAACCAGAGGCGTGTGCTCCTCAGACGCAGGCGTCCAGAGGAGTGCAGAGTGGACGCTGACTCTACTATCTCTCTGCACCCCCCAGTACTAACTGGCCCCCCAACTCCCAAGTGGAGGCCGACTCACAGTGGCCCTGCAGGACAGGGAAGGCCTGCCACTGAGGGACCCAGGACGTTAACTCTTGACGTGAGTAGACAGTCACGCAAAAGCTTTCTCCTTCACCCGAACTGATGAATAAAACCAGAAACAAGGAAAAGGGATAGGCTATAAAACCTCGGTAGGAACTCCATAGCAGCGTGAGTCTGGCCAAATGTCGTTAATCCTTACGAGCCAGACAGAAGTTGACCTTTCGTTTGTGAGGCAAGTTAGAGGGTGAATTTATCACAAAAACACTACTGGAGTCAGGCTGCGTCTCAAGTATTTCAGAGAAAGGGAAACAAGTGTTTTCAGCGACATTTGCAGCATCTTTGTAAAGAAGCCTCCTGTCCCCCAGCAGCCAGTGGTCCTGACCCGATCAAATACTCTCTAAGGTCCTCCACTGCTAGTCCGTGTGTGTGTGTGTGTGTGTGTGTGTGTCCTCAGAAGACAGGCCAAGAGTTCTGCTCCCAAAAGCTCAAGTCTGGGAAACCCCATGGGGCGATTCTATTGCATACACATGAGTGGTCCCAAGTCGGAAGCATTTTTAGACCCCCCCAAAAAAAATTGAGATAAACTGGGGTTTGGTGGATGGGGCGGTGGGCTTGGGTGATACAATTCTCATCCTTCATGCAAGACTCTGCGCTCAGTTCCCGACCAATGACCCTTAGACACAGCTACGTCTGTCTCTCCCATGCAGATGTGCATGCTGCTCGGATACCACGCAGGGCTCAGCCTCGCTGCCAGAATAAGACTAGGAAGAAAGGTCTGGCAATGTGCTTCCAAACACCTGCCAGCAAAAAACTATTGCTCACAGTACCTACAAGGACACAGGACCAGGCAACACTGCCTACAGCTGTGTCACCCTGGGTCAGTGCCAAGTCAACAGATGACAGCAGAATTTGGGGCAAAAGCCAGAAATGCCGCCAAAATAAAAGTACACTTAGAGGGATAATTTATTAGTCTAGCATTTGGGTCATAAACAATAAAAGGGGAAAAGACTTTATAGAGATTCCTGACTCTATTCCTAAAACATGAGAAAATAATAAAAATCAGCAAGTCCATATCCAGAACCCAGGATAGCGAACTCTAAATTGCTGCTTTGTTCCTCGCCACCAGCTGCTTTGAGCTAACCCTTGTTGGGAAAGTATGTGGGAAAATCCCATTATCTTGTTTCATCCCATTTTCCCACAACATTTTTGAAGGTCTCCCCCCCACCCCCCACCCCCACCAACTCTGAATAGAGAGATGCGTCTTGAAAGTGATTTTGGAAATGTCAACTATTTAATTGTGGGTAGTGGGACTTGGGGCAACTTGAATTTTTCTCAGGAGAAAGATGAAGCTTTCCTTACTCCCATAAAGACTGACAGCCTCAGAAAGTCACGGGGACAGGTCTACTCTATCCCATGGTGCCCTGCAAGTTGGAATCAACTGACAGCAGCGAGTGAGCTGATTTTTCTATGCTAATTTCTTACATTAAAAAACACATTTAAGTAGCTGAGCCTCGGTGGTGCAATGGTTGTGTGAGAGACTGTGGCTCACAGGGTTGGCAGTTCAAATCCAGCAGCAGCTCTCCAGGAGCAAGACTGGGCTTCCTACTCCCAATAGGGCAGTGATGCGGAAATATATAATATATATTTAATAATATATATTTAAGAAATGCTAAAGTTAGGTTCTCTTGAAGTCTCTGGAATGGAAGGAATGGAAGTAGTTATTAGCTGAAAGGTTGGTGGTTCAAACACAGAGGTACCCTGAAAAGCAGTCCCAGCCACCTGCTTGAGAAAGGTCCCTGCCTTGGAGCTCTGTGGGGCAGTTTATTCTGCACACACCTTGGGGTGGGGGGTGGGGCTCAGGGGCGGAGTAGACTTGATGGCAACTCTTCATTTTCTGTTAAAAATTTTTTTTATGCCAGTATATTTTCCCCCCTCCCAACAGTAAGTATTTAAGTTTTTTCTTCCTCTGGAGCATGTTTCAATTTCTGTCACCAGCAAAGCTTCGAAGCACTTCATTCTGGTTTAACACCGCAGAATGTGCATTTCCATCGCAGCTATAGTGAATCAGGCACTGCATTTTTTAAAAGACCCACAAGATCTATAAGAACTTTGTGGGGAACTTATTAAACTGTACATTCTGATTCAGTGCAACTTGAGCAAAAAAGCCACTACACGTTTCAGTGACAAGAGGAGAGTGGAGCCCTTCAGCCTTAATGTTGATTTCATTTTAATGTGTGCACTGAACCAGAGTTTGTTAATTCTTCTCAGGCTGGCACAGAGCAAGAAGAAGAGTAAGAATTGTCTGTGGGCATACAAGCATTTAACCACAAGCAAATCAAATAACCAAGTACCATTTTACAAGGATGACAATAATCCTGGACCACTGAAGCTGTGGACACTGCATTGGCGTGTGCCATGCGTTTGTTTTCAGTTAGCCTCTAGGGCGAGCACTGTCACCCCAGTGTCCTGGTCAAGAAAGTGAGGCTCCGAGACAACGTACTTGCCCAGAGTCACTCGGCAAGTGGCAGGCTGGTCCCTTCCCCACACTGTGCACATCCGGTGACCAGGGGAGGGCAGAGCTGTGAAGCTGTTGGTTTTCCCATGGATTGCTCAGCTGACAAAGGCAGCAGGAATGAAAAGTGTGGAGGAAAAGCACCTCAGGAGAACTTCAAATAACCAGCTGAACCAGCGGAGATGAGGACCTGCCAAGTTCGGTCCGGTTCCTGAGCATAAACACAGGCTTTTCCACAGGCTCCTCAATAACACTGAGAGGATGTGGGGACAGCACACAGGATCACTCCAGAGGGAGCAGTCTGACCCACTCAACTGAGGAGGGCGAGGCCCAGGGCTAGGCGGGACCGTCATTCCACCCATCGCCCTCACGCGTTGCCAGAGGGGAAGCAGCCCGTACAAACGTAGCGCCTGTCCTGGCAGGCATGAAGGATGGTTTCTAAGGCCTGGCAGGGCTGTACACTACAGTGTCACTGCTCTTGTATCTATGTTGCCAAGGTGAGCGATACCACTGTGTGTGTGTGTGTGTTTAATTGCAGGGGGGGGGGGCACTGAGCAGGGGATTCTTGAAAGGGGGGCGGGAAACATTGAAACTTTGAGAAGAGCCATGCTGCCCTGCCTTCCCTCATGGCTGTGCACTGGTGACCTGACCCCCAGCCATGTCTACGAATCCAACCTGACCAGCATGCATCGTCTTCCGAGGAGACTGTGGTGGGTAAACTTGTTGTGCCAACATGGTCAAAGAAGATAGGTAGGTCTGCTGTGACGACATGGTCAATAAACAGATAGGAAGGGCTCCGCAGCCCTGCCCTTACTCTCTGGCTTTTGGATCTTCGGACCAGCCAGCTGCCTTGCTCGTCCTGTGTATCAACCTCCAAGCAACACTGCCCGCGGGACACCTAATCGTGGACTGTGCAGCTGTGAGTTGAGGTGCCTTCAAGCCCTGCTTTCCCATGCTCCTGGAGTATACATCTCGTGCTGGGGACTGTTGGACTCTGTCATCTGGCTGGCTGTTGGTGACCTGCTTTGCTGTTTGCTGCTTGTGGCCGGAGAGCCTGGATTGCTCTACAGAGGACTAGTAGGCGGCCCTCAAGACTCGAAGAACTGCCAGTCTTCTAGCTGTTTCACACAAGTGAGTTGCACTGAGCCATTTGTACTGCTTTATAGATTAGTTAACTATTTCTTATCTTATATATTCTTCTATCTATATAAATATATAAAGAGAATGACTAGTGTCTTGATTTTGTTTCTCTAGAGAACCCTGTCTAACACAACGGTCTTCTCACATTATAATTTTTGTAGGGGTGAAAGGGCATCTCGTGGTGATCCGCAGGTTTTCCACACATGCAACCTCTGACCTTCCATAGGCAGGGCATCAGGCCTTTGGCCCAAGGCAAGGCACTGTGCATTGGTTCAAAAAGCCCTAACCCTGCTGAGGTTCACTGCTGAGCCTAGAGAAGCCTTGTGCTTAGAGGCTCACAAAGAAATGCCACTATCAACACTGCTCCCATTATTCCTCATGGTCACTAGATCTTACTAGGGTCTTAAAAGATCTGCGCTAACACTTTCATTTTACAGCAGAAACCCTGGCCCCAGAGGAATGAGGAATGGAGGGTTCGTGACAAGTCTCACCCCCCACCACCCCAGATGACAAGGAAGAGGTCAGAGGAAGCAACACCGTGACACTTCCCAGGAACAGAAACAAGCGTGCTGCTCAGGAACTGTCACCAACTTCAGTCACAGAGCTTCCCAACAGTGGGCTGTGCTGGGTTTTTAAGAACTCCATCAGAGAAGGGAGCACAAGGTCATTTCTTAAACTTAAACCAGCGCGCGCACACACACACTACTGTGAGAGCAAAAGATAAGCAAGTGTACTATACATATAAACTATGCTTGTGCATACAAAGAAACAGGATGCAGGCACATTGTTAACTCCAGGAAAACTTCTCTTTGTTTCTCTACTCTCTATACGATTATTGAGAGAGTCACAATCTTCTTGAAGATGAAAAAATTACCAGGATGAAGTTTCCAAAAGCCTATGGAAAGATCCTATTAACTGGGGAACCCCTTTGCCCTTGGCTATATTAAATGGTGTCACCTTTCTCTGGTCTCACAACTCAGCGAGGCAGTGGAGATCTGTTGAATTTTTGAGCAGAAAGAAAATGTACTTCAAAAATAAAACACACATCCACACACACCATGGCCCTCAGAGCCGTTTAGGGGGAACTGCCACCCCATAACAGGGGCTTGACCAGGCTCACTTATTGTAGAGAAACAGAGGCAGATGGCAGTGAGCTCTGTGATGGGAAAATGCTTCACATCCTGATATTAGTTTGGGTGCGGGCAAGGGTTTCTGGGAGATCTGGAGGCGTTGAAAAGGGAAAGCCAAAAATGTGGCCGATGACTCTGCACTCCAGTAGCCAAGGCAGCCTGGACTGGTGGGCTCACTGCCGAGCGCCTGGGTGAAAGTGGGGGTGAGGCCGGGCCCTTCCCTGCCAGCAGCCCTCATCACTCACGCTCTGCTGTCCCGGACGGCCGACTAAAACCACTCAGCTACAAGGCAGGAAATGGGCTCTCCCAAGAGAATCATCACAAGCCAAATGGGGAGATTACACTGATTAATGGGCATGGTGCTAAACACAGCATTGAAGGGGGAGTGAAGAGCCAGCAAAGTCCTGGCTGTTAGGCAGGGAGGGGCGCCATTGAGCACCTGCTGTGCATTGGACCAGGCACTCCAGGCCCTGGTCCCGGTTAAGAAGACAGAGACCTGGCTGGGAAGTCGACACTCAACTGGGTCTGAGGTCAGCCTTCCACATCTGTCCCACTCCCAGAAGACAATGGGAGCATCGGCCAGGCTGATTTCCCCAGGAAACTGGGATGAAGCCACGTGAGCTTAACTTTGGTAAATGAAACGGCAGCAAAGAGAGGACACGGCAGAGGGTTTTACAGCTTGTCCTGCCCATCGTGGGCTATGGGCAGTCTTCTGCCCTTCGTCCCTGCCCCTGGCCACTCCCACTGGGCCCACAACTGAGGTCATGCTGCCATCGAACAGCTATCCACCCCCTCCTCTGTGTATTACGTATTCCTTCAAAAAGCGCGGCCTGCAACTACCACAGAGACTTCCAGCAATACACACACTGGGGGGGGGGGGGGGG
>PVJH01003792.1:0-56769 GCA_004026705.1 Nesogale talazaci | reverse complement strand
CTCGCTGACTTGTTTCTGCACCCATAAACTGAGAGCAGTACCTGCTCATAGGGCACAATCATGCGTGTAAAATGGCATTCGTGCCTGCATACCAGAGGCACATGGAGAGCTCACATGGGTGCCTTCTGGTTCTCAGATGAGCGAGGTCTGTGCTACGCCCACTACAGGAGTCATTAAGCTCCCACCAAGGATCCCCATTGTAAAAATGCGTTTTTCATCTGACAAAAGTTATGATGGTGTGGGAGCAAGGGCTCTTAAGAACAAGCTACCCCCCTGGGGTGCACAGCAGCCTTGCATTTGCAGGTATTGTCTTTGTCATCATTAAATTCTTGGAAGCTTCTCTGTTCCTCTCTGATCCCCCACCAAAAGGGCAAAGTGGGGCATTCAGGCTAAGCACTTCATGGTCAGTGTCGGCTTGGCAGAGGCAAGTCACCCATCCTCCTCAGCTGACTGTTTAGGGGGAAACCAGGCAGGGAGTGAAGAGTGCAGTTCTGAAGAGGAAGGTGAACAGGTGTGGCCAATGGAGTCCTCTGCCCCCGCCCCCATCCCACCCCCCACACCCCTGTGTGACAAGCAGACTTTCCCAGCTACACTGACAGCCTGCTCCCTGGAATGTGTCACTACAGTGGCAGGCTCAACTAGCTCTTCTCTCTAAGTGAAGCCATAGGACCACATGATAGCCAATGTTAGGAAGTGTTTCCAGGGACATTTAAAATACCTTCTAGAGGATAAAAGTGTGCAGTCTCAAAGAGCACCTCAAGTATCACATGGTAATTTGCATTCCATGAGGTTCTCTTCGTATCTATCACCTTATTCGATATTTATAACATCTTGGGGAAATCACCATCGGTCTCCCCAATCTGAAGTAAAAGAAACCGGCATGGCAGTCTAAGTGACTTGTCTAAGGTTGTTGAACTAAAGAAAGCCCAGCTCTTCAGCTAGCTGAGGAATACCTGAGCCCTGAGAGCAGAGGGTAGCTTCCAGCCAAGGACTGTGAACTGGTTGGAGCCCACCCGTCATAGCTTATGCTACAAAACAGAAAGACTCAATTTTGTTAAGAGGTGCGCCACAATGAGAGCCAGAATGAGAGAGGGTCACTGAGGTCAAACCTTAGAACAGAAGACTAGGAAGAGATGGACTTCGCTCTATCAGGAGAGGGATTCCTACCTTAAGAGATATGCCAGTGGCCATCTGCGAGCTGGTCGCCACTCTTTGCGACTCTTCTGTTCAAGATACGTGGTTGCTATGCAATACACATGCTACTCTGGTATTCTAAGAGGGAGATTAGACTAGTAGCTACAAGGCATCAACTCACAGCTTTTCCCATTACAATATTCGCATAGTTCACAAATCTGAGTGTTCCCATTTCCCTTTGAAGCCCCACTTCCCCCACTGTACTCCCCAAAAGCTTGACGTGTGTTCATTCCCGTTTCACTCCCTGCTAAGACTGTGCATCTCCACCTCAGATAGACTGAAGCAGACGGATGTGAGAATCCAGATTCAAAATCCTGGCTTCCTCACCCCCGTGTTCAACCTGCCTTACTTCCACAGTCAGATGAGTAGGTTGCACTGATTTGACGTTTGCTCCTTTCTCTGTTTGAGAAAAGCACACACACCCTTCCTTCCCCCTGCACCCTTTAGGCTTTCCTTGAATTCTCTTCCATTAGCCTCATGTCCACCCAAGAATGTCGTACACTGACCCTCACCAGAAAGGCTACCTGGGCCGCTTCCTCAGCCACGGGTGACTGCCCACGATCCTGCCACCCCGGCTGCATGTGGAACGACCCCCGCCCCCTGGCTTCTGACAGTCATCAGGAGCACAGACACACCCATCAGGCTACCCTGTGCAGGCGGCCAAGCCTGACTTCAGATCTCAAGGGCCAGGTGGGGGTGGAGGAGTGGCTAAAAGCTGGTGGTGGGGGGGGGGGCGGGGTTAGGGGGGGAGAAATCCCTAAAAGCTGAAGAGGGTAGGTTTTCTGTGTCCGGGTTACACAATATATTCCTAGGCTTTTCTCAAAGGGATTCCTAACCCAACTCACCACTCTCTCAGATCTTCCACGGCTCAGTTCCTGTTTACCATCCCGAAGAACTGGCGTCATTCTCCTGTGCTGGAATGGAAACCCAGACGCAGAAAGAAAGGAGGGGAAGGGACCATCAGGACTTAGGCCCTGATCCGACAGTCACAGGCAAGGCCGGCCTCTGGATGCACCACAGACAACTTCCTGACAAGAGGACTGTCCAATAAGGCAAAGAAGGCGCATCTGTTTGGAGGAGAGACACTGGGAGAGGACACCTGGGTGTGGAAGAGCCACCGGCCACTTTTTTCCCTCCTGCCATGGACAACATATCCAGTCCAGCACCTCCACCGTACGTATCCTCCTGAGCCAGATTTACCGGCAGGATCAGGGCAGAGTACAAAGACCGGGGGCTTCAGACTGGTAGATGAAGATGTGGCCTTCCTTTCTTGAACATGTCATCTCCCGGCCCTGGTTTCCATAGCCATGCGGTGGGGTCATAATGCATATTTGATACGGCTACTGTGAAGTTCACATCAAATGAATGAGCACAGACAAGACAAAGTATCCCAGTTCATGCAAAGACCTGGCTGCTCCTTCCTTCCTCCGCCCAGAGGCAGAGACAGAAAACAAGGGCACTGGTCATCTGACTCCAGGACCTGGGCAGTACTCCCTCTGAGCAGGTACCTGCAGTGCTCCAGCAAGCCCTGCCCTGGTCACCACCTCCACTGGCCTCCCTCCGTGGGTAAGAAGTTAGAGGGACAGAGGAATTGCACCTAGCGGGAGCCCACCTGTGTTAGTCTGGGTAGACTACAGAATCAAATCCACAGAAACTCATATATGTGTAAGAGAGAGTTTTATTTATTTGTTTTTTTTGGGGGGGGGCATCACTGCCCTCTGGTGGGGGTGGGAGGCCCAGCCTTGCTCCTGGAGAGCTGCTGCTGGATTTGAACCGCCAAGGCAGTAGGCCGCAGTCCCGCACTCAACCACTATGCCACCGGGGCTCAGCAAGAGCGAGTTTTATATAAAAGTAAGTGTATATTAAGAAAGCATCCCAACCCAGTGCTGTCCAAGCCCATACATAATTCCAACATTAGCCCATATGTGCCACACCAATCTACAATCTTCAATCCCCCAAAACACACGCAATGATGCCCACTGCAGGAGGAAAGCCGAATCAGTGAGCATGTCAGCATCTCAGCACTGGCAGGGTTCTCCCCAAGACTGCTCCAGCACCCAGGGCTGCATCAGGGTAGGTCCATGTGACTTCTCCTCAGGGATGCCTTGCAGGAAGTGAGCCTTGCCAGATGCACTCTGGTTCAACCATCAGAGAGCAAGAGATCTGAGAACTAGAAGGAGCGGTTCACTGAGCCTCTCACTGAGGTTCATTTACCTCTCCACTCATCAATTAACCCCACATGTTTGTTGGCCAGGTTGGCAGCATAAACTTTATCTCAACCATCAATTTTTGTTAACAATTGAAGAGCTTCAATATTGTGATACCAGAGATCCCAGCGTGAAGATTAACCCAAAGCCAAACTCACTGCTACAGAACAGAACTGCTCTTGCGGGTATCAGAGGTGGTGGGCTATTAGGGGAGCAGGAAGTCCCCTCGTACACCTGTGGAGAAGCTGATGGTTTCACACTGCTGGCCCTGTCACAGTCCAGGTGCTAACTCACTCACGATATGCCACTAGCCCTTGGGGGCACTCAGTGCTGCTCTGTCCTGCAGGGCTGCATCTGCAACAGGAGTCCTTGGTGCACAAGCGGTCAGCATCCTTAGCTGTCATCAGAAAGGACGGAAGTTTGAGTCCACCGGGGGCACCTCGGAAGAAAGGCCTGGTGAACAGCCTTCCAGGAAAATCAGCCACTGAAAACCTAGCAAGCCCAGGTCGACTCCGGCATGCAGCCGTGAGTCAGCATCCATGCTGGCAACCAACAAGGCTGCTCTGGAAGGAAAGGAAGACGCCCCGCCCTGATTTTCCTCCTGAAGAACCAACTGGGTGCAGTTAGGGGGAGGGCTCCTTTCAGGCTTCAGGTCCCCACCTCCCCCCTTAGAATTTTTTTGTCCAAAGCAATGTCATCCTGGGGAAAGATTCACTTACACAGGCATTTAGGTGGGGCGCTGACAAGGTGGCAAGGTCACCGTCCAGTGTAGTATGATGTACGTCAGACCCACCCTCTCCCTGTAAAGACTTGGCTGCCATCAGCCAGATGATGGCTGGAGACAATCTTGCTGCTCTGGCAGGAAGAGCAGGCTACCGGGTGAGGCAAGGACAGGGCAGGGTCAGTGCTCCTGGGGAACACAGCTGGGAGGGGCTGGAATTGCTAAACAGCCCTTGGCTGAGCGGCTCTGAACTTCCTTGGAGTTTCAGAGGATCATTAAAGGCTGTTTATTTTCAGCATTTGGGGATATGAGTGCTTTTCCCCAAGGACCTGGTTTCAAACCATTAGTTTTACCCTGTCTGCTTTGCATCCAAAGAAAAGACAACATAAAATCCCAGCTAATCAAACAAGCAGAATAGCAAGGGGGAGGGGCCAGCAGGCTACCGCAATGAAGGGGTCCTGAGGCTGCAATCTCCCATCCACCCGCTGGAACACAGCCTGGAACCAGTTCCCTGGACCGCAGTGCTGGGGACCCATCCCCTCCCCTGCTAATGAAACACTTCTGCCTGCAGACAGCAGGAAACTGCAGCCCTGCCGGGCAGCAGACCCAAGCCCTGCAGGGACAGACCAGTGTGGTAGCTAGTCTAGCTGACCAGAGTACCATCATTTTGAATTTAACTGCCATTTTCAATAAACTATTCACCAGGCCACTTGTCCTTTAGATGAACTTGTCACGGGCTCTCAGAATGGAGCACTAGCATAATGTTCGAGAGGGACAATTACCACACCTTGTCCCTTCTCCACACAATACCTCTGACTCACCCCCTCATATACGGAGATAATATCACAATTTCAACTAACTGCAGAATTTCGGTTCTGTAACCCGCTTGCTTGCATAGCTGCACATCCCAAGTAACACAGTGCCCTATAAAAAGGCTAAGTTGAGACAGAAACGGAGTCAGTCAGCTAACTGAATCAAATGCTGCTGATCCCTGCGCAGGAATTTTTTTCTTTTTTCTTTTTCCTTCCTTCAATAAATGTTGGCTTTTTAAATTCTCCGGCGATTCAGCCGTTCTTGTCGCAGCTAAGTGCGACACCAGCACCCTCTGCCATCCAGAGAGAACGCTTCTCAGAGAAAGACACCAGACCTAAGTGCCCACCCTCCACGGGAGCTGTGCAGACAAGGGTACAGCACTGAAAGGCGCAGCAGGTCAGTGGTGGGGCGGGGGCAGGGATGCAAGGCATCCAAGGGAAGCCATTCTGTTTCCAGACTGGAACTGCCCCTGTCTCTGCTTGGAAGACAGCAGAGTCCAGCCAGAGACGTGACTGTGTAAGGGCTGTTGGCAGAGTGTGCACGAGCGTCTGCTGACACTGTGGCCCTGGCTGGGGGTCTAATTTCTCCTCTCAGAAGATCCACGGGGGAAAGTCTAGGAGCACATTCTCTTTCAAACAAGTGTCCTCCAGCCATTTCCCAAAGAAGGAAGAGAGTGACCATAAGTCAGAAGAAACGAAGGTATTTGTCTGAAATTCTCAAACACCTTATATGAAGAAGAGTCTCCCACTCCATAGAGTCTCTGGGTAGCATACTGGGTTAAGCACTCAACTACTAACCTAAAGGTTGGCGGATCAAACCCACCCAAAGGCACCTAGGAAGACAAACCTGGCAAGCAGTTTCAAACAACTGCAACCTCCGGAGTGGTTCTACTCCGGCACAGCGGCCAGGTCCCCACAGGCTGCAATGGACTCCACAGCAACCAACAGTTCTGCTCCACATGGGAAAACACAGTGGGTAAAGGAGATAACGATTTTTGAAGAATGCCAATGCGTCCCCCTGGCCGGCATGTCTCTCCGTTAGGGGGAAAGAACATTGTTTATGTCAGAATCTCTTACCCCGAGACACAAATGTGGCCCTATCAGCATGCCCACCTCCCGCATGACGGCACACAGGGGCCGCACGGGGCAGGAACCACTCTAACAAAGCAGGAGCGGCAAGCCACACACCACCTCTTCTCCTTAGTAGTTCGAATCTCTTAGCCTACCCTTCCTGATAACGCGTCTTTTCTGTAGTAACTGTCCAAAGTGAAGGACTGCTACAAAGGCAGGAAAGGAGAAACTAAACAAAGAGTTCCTTGTCTCTTGGGGGCAGGGAGTGGGGGGTGTTGAATTTCAGAACCTGCACCCCATGATGCATGTCCGTTGGCAGTTTGAAAGGACTGCAGAGCATGTGAGACTCTCTGCTTTCCGAGAAGGGGAACATCCTGCAGCAATGAAGGCCTTTGTCTATCTACCGTGGCCCTGAGGATCAGGGAGAGGCTATCAGACAGTGACTGTGCTTACCTCTGAGTCTCGCCTGGCACCTGCAAAAACTGCTCCCTGTGCAAAGCCACACACGACTGCTCCAACAGTGGATACAAAAAACGTGGCAGGAACTGCCACCTCCTAGCTTAGTGCCCCCTCCCCACTTTATTAGGACGCAGATGCACTGGTTGGCATAGCTCTGCTGTTGCCAATGAATATCAGTCCAAGTCTGGCTCTGGCCCCAACTCCCATGGTGTCCAGGGCCCAGTCACGGACGAGCGTAAGCTGTACACGTCAATAATTCATGTACTGTGATCTGGAGCCGGCCTGTACTTCTATGACGTCCTTTTCTCAATGGTGTTTTAAATTCTATGCTGTTGGCTAAATTAATGACACCATCAACAGAATGGCCTGATGCCGCAGGGAGATGAGGGGTACTGTTCTCTAACATAGATTCACAATGATGTCTCTGATGTGAACCAGTCAGATAAAAACCACTGTGGGGAACAGTGGTTTCTCCCCAACTGTCTCCCCCAAATATCTGCCTAACTGAAGCTGCTTGCTACACTTGGAGGTCAGCAGAGCAGGTCAGGAGCTAGTCTCCCTGAGGGTTCTTAGCCACCCACAGCAACCAGACTATAGCCTGTCCCACCCTAAGTACGGCCCACTCCCTTCTGATAAGTTAGCAGTGGTGTACTTTCTTATAGAAGACAAGGAGGTCAAGCCCACTCAAGGATGATCTAGGTTAGGCTGCCATATTGGGTCTAAGGAACACCATTCTTGTCACTGTATACTTCGTCTACCTCCCCCTTGGTATTCTGTGTACGTCCTAGCTCATCCCTTTCCTGTGATGTGTGTGCTAATTGTACATCCCCTTCCTGTGACATCCCCAAAGTAGATTTAAATGTAGTGAGCAATAAACAAGAGGACTTTTCTCAGCCACCTTTCTTCCCCTAACTCCTGTCCCTCTTCCCCTTCCCCATGTCCTCTCCTCCCCCCACCCTCTCTCACTCCCCACAGGTCACCCAGCGAGGCTGAGGTGAGCATGCTACCATGATGTGTCTGACTCAACTGTTTCTCTCTTTCTCATGTTCTCTACGACTTTACTATGATAATAATTATTGCAGTGCAATTGTGCCTACCGGACCCGTGATTTTAATGTCCGAGGCTGGTTCCTCTGACAAACCACAGGGTTATGCACGGATTTTCCACTTGCATTTCATTCTAGCCAATCGAAGAACAGTTGATTCTCATGACCTGGCCCTGCTTGACGACTGCCCTCATGAAGATACCACTTAAGATATGAGTGCTACAGCAAAGTACGGAGAAAATCTAGAGTGTATCCAGCTATCATAAGGGATAGCTTCTGGGTCTTAAAGGCTTGTCTTCAAACCAGCACCCATCTAAGTGAGACTTCGGCTAAGCCCATATGGAAGAAGCATGATTCAAGGATTACATAATAAACCCAAATCCGAAGAAGCAAATGGTATCCGAGCTTAAAGTGTGACCACCTGGTTTGCAGAGGGCTATGGGTGCCAGTGGAAGCCCCAAATCCAGTTGCAGTGGTCCACGTGGATTTAGTGCCCAGGGACACCCCTCCGACCAAGGCTGAAGGAGGTGAATAACCTTGTTACCAGGCTAAGAGCACAGTTAGGTTAAAATTTAGCACCTTGTCATTCCATCTGCCTTTTGATCATTTTAAATCTGTTCTGCTTTTTAATAGTTTTTCTTGAAGGAGGTTTTCCTGTTTTATTGTTGTTGTTAGCTCTTTGGTTTGATTGCTTTTCTGTGTAGGAAATTCAGGCTAGGTAAGTCTATACAAGCAGTAACTGGACTAATAATTTCTTGGGGGTGCGGCAACGGAGGTTGAATGAAGTGGGGAGCTGATGGCAATGTGCACAAGAAAGAAGAAAGGGCTCTGATATTGTGGCAATGATAGTGCGACTCTTCTTGATATGACTGGACTGATGAATTGGATGTGAGATGGATTATGTGCCAATAAAACTTGTAAAAACCCTGAGGAGAGTTCCTGAAGTCGGTGATGGCTGTGCCGAGTCCTGAAGCAGAGCTGATGATGCGTGCACAGGTTTAGGGCTATGTGCTCCCAGCAGGAGGTCCAACAGGGAGAGGAAGTGGGGCACGCAGGACTGGGCTGCTGGAGCATATGGCTCTGGGAGGAGAGGAACAAGAACTAAATGTGGACCAAAATAATAGCCAAGAATCCTGTCATGGCTCATTTACAAGGTCATGGGTTTTGTTGCTGTTGCTTTATCAATGCTCATGCAGGGAATACATCCAAAGGTGCTTTGCTGGAGTGAAAGTTGCTCACATGAACAGCCCTGTTACACACACACACACACACACACACACAATCCATGAAAATCAAGAGATGCATCATTCATGTGAAATTGGCAGCACAGAGAGTGAGGCCTCCGTTTCCACCTCAGTGCTGTATTTCAGTCATCAGGATGAAGAAAACTGATTTGCACATATAAATAGAAACAGATGGTCACAGACATTCTTCTTTTAAAAACGGCTCAGGCTGTTCTTTATTTAAACGAGTTTTAAAAAGCTTTGACATATTAAGAAATTTGTTTCAAACCTCTACCACGAATGTCTAAGTGTGCCATGCAGTCCTTACATCTTGTATGTTACAGAAGGGGGAGCAAAACGCAGTCACTAACTGCTAACCGTGTGTACAACGGCATCATGTGTTATGGGCTGGTTTATTTCTGCCACTGGGCAGCTTTGCCTGACACTGACTGCACTGAACACGCACATCACACACATGCCAGAACACCAGCTGTTAACCTTGATGCCCCCAATGACGCCATCCCCTCCGCCCGTCCCCGATCTATGAATAAAGACTCTTTAAATGAATCCATTGCTATGGACAGGACAGCTTGCTTTCCAAAGGCTCCCAGAACAGCTTTTCTCCAGCTACCTCAGCGATCACGTCTTGTCCTACAAATGTGTCCCTGATTAGGAAGCCAGTGGCTTTGCTATGAATTCTGGTCTACATGTGAAGGCTTCCTCTTCATACGAGGGCATTAAAGACAGCTGAATTCTAGAACTACTATCACTGGAGCGATTCCAGGTTGACGCTAGACCCCAGTTTAGAACAAGCCTGTCTGCACACCTCAGGTGCAATCCATCAACATGCAAATGAGCGGGAACTTGCACTTCCGGCACAGCGGTTCAAGTTGAGAGGCTGCAATACTGGCAGGTAAATAAACCTTGCTTTTCAATACTTACGTTCTAATTTGTTTAAAATTTAAATGATAAGAGATTAAAACAAGTACCATTTTTTGCAGAAATACTGGAAAATCTCTGGAAACCTTAAGACACCAGCTTTACCCCATCAAAATTTCGGCAGCGTTTCCACCTCTAACACTGAGAGGGGATCTGGATTCCTCTCAAAGGATATCAACGACCAGATCCTTATGACCGACCACGAGCACAGAGGCCTGGAGTGTGACTAACCTTCATGACAAGGTGACATGCAACCATTCCTTAAAACTCCATAGCAGGAAAACTTTTAAATGACTTGTAGGCTCTTGATCCTTTGGAACTGTTGGGAGAATTTATCCCAACTCCTAGGTGCCTGCAGCGTTACTTCAGAGTACATTACCTAGAATCTGGTTTGAGATGATTGATAAATATTCCATCTCTAACAGCCCCTTCCAGAGAGAGAAAGAAGCAACACTCCTTAGACTAGCAGTTCTCACTGTGGGTCACAACCCCTGGGGGGGGGGGGGGGTGTCGAACAACCCTTTCACTGTGTTGGCCCAATTCATAACAGGAGCAAAATTAGTTATGAAGTAGCAATGAAAGTAATATTATGGTTGGGGGGTCACCACCACATGGTGAACTGTGTTAAAGTGTCACGGCATTAGGAAGGTTGAGAACCACTACCTTAGACTCTCAACTCTCTTAATGCAATTCATGACAGTAAAAAACACTTACATGTGTGGAAGTACAGACATACATATCAAAGCAGATACACAAATGGCCAAGAAGCACAGACCATACTGAACATCAGTAGTTACTCAAGAAATGTAGAGTAAAACCACAAGGAAACTCCACCACCCACCCACTACAAGAGCTAAAAATGACAATACCAAGTGCTGACAAGGATGTGAAGGAACTAGAACTCACGTCCGTTATTAGGGGGCTGTAAAATGGTAGAGAAACCACTTCAGAAGGCAGTATGCTTAAGCCAAGCATATGCTTGCCACATGAACCAGCAACCCCACTCATAGGCATTATTCAACTCAAAATGTAGAAATGCTTAACCAAGATTTATATACAAATGTTCCCAGCACCTATGAAAAGAGCCCCCAAGCAGCCATGAAGTGGTGGTGTAGGCACTTAATCGAAAAATACTCAGTGGCAAAATGGGGTGATCTATAGATACACACAACCGTGGATGGAGGAAGTCAGACCCCAAGGGTTACATACACCATTGAGAGGAAGTTAGCAAGGAAGACACGGGGAGTCCCAGCGGCGTGGTGGTTCTGGACGGGAAGCAGTTGAACCCACAGGAGAAAAGTGGAGTTTCCTACTCCTCTAGCGAGTTACAGTCTAAGGAACTCAAAAGGGAGGTGAGTCGGCAAGACTCCAGGGCAGGGATAGAAGGCAAAACTAGGTTGAGAAAAAGCAGACCAGTGACTGCCCAGTGCCAGTTGTAAAGGGAAGGGACTCCTTTATACTACAATTGTAGTCATGGCTACCATTAAACAAAACTCAACGAATTGCACACTTCATCTAGGTGAATCCTACCAAAGGCAGAATACATTTCAAGTAAGCGGATTCTGAAAACCAGAGAACATGTTTCACTTTCCATTTCACTTTTGCTTTCAAAAGAGTGCTACTCTCCACCTAACTCATAATTTTTTAGATGTTAAAAAATACATTGGGAAATATTCACACAATGGGATATGATGAAACCACTCACAAGAACGAGTTAGGGTCAGATATCTTGGTCTGGAGGGTGGGCAGACTGTGATTTAAAAGATGTGTTAAGGTAAAAGAGATTTTTCATTTTAGTATTTAAGTGGGTAACACAATGGCATCACTGCGTCAGTCTCTTTTTTGGGGGGGAGAGGCATCACTGCCCCCTGATAGTGGGAGTAGGAGGCCCAGCCTTGTTCCTAAATTTGAACCTCCAACCCAGTGGGCCGCAGTCCCGCGCACAACCACTATACCACCAGGGCTCAGCCCACTGCGTCAGTTTCAAGCCCTCACACTGAGGCCCATTCAGCAATCTCGACCTCTCCAGGAGACCCTCAGGAGACACCCAGTGTGCCAGTGCACATGTCTGTGTGTGCATGCTGGTGCCGATTTATCTTCCATTTGTCTAAAAACACAAGAAGCAAAACCCTGGCAAGATTTTTTAAAGGCTAAACTAACTTCAGATAGTTCTTTTTCCTTTAAAAATATGTAACTCTTTCGTGCCGTGATAATCTCTCAATTACCCTGTGACCATTCCTTCATTTTGGAAAGACTGCCATCAATCACTAAGTTTTATTTTACTGCAGAAGGGCATAGAAGGCAGGCTTCACAGCAATGGGGCTAGGGCCCCAGGCACCATCTAGTTATAAAAACCAAGCCCACCATAGTCCTGTTGATTCTGATTCTAAGAGTAGGCCTCAATTCTGTAGGTATCTTCTAAGAGCAATCTAAATTCACTGGTTCTTTTCATATTTTTACCTCTCATCTGTTCTCATTATCTAAGGTCAGTGCCTAAATCAGGCCCGCCATCACCGCTGTCGGCCCTCTGTCTGCCCCACCTACCCACGACCACGAGTTCTCTAAAGACAGTACCGGCTGTGTGTGTCAATGGTCCTTGACTTTGGAGAGGACTCTACTCCCAGCTTCCTGGGGTAAGTATTCTTCAGGCTAACACTCTTATCTACTCCCCCCAAAACAGACTGACTGGCTCCTTACCAAAACTGATAGAAAGAAAAGACGATTTACTGATTAAAATTTATTTTCTTATAAGAATAAAACTGAGAGGTGTTGGCACACTTCTGGTTTCGACTGCACTGAGGTGTGAAAGCTCACGGGTCTCCTCCTCGACGCTCCTCGGGCCCTGTCCTGCTTATCTGTGGTCACAAAGGCCTCGGTGGACAGGGAGCCGCCGGTAACCCTTCCCTCGTCTCGGAAGTGTTTCACTGCCCACACGCATTTCCTCTGCAGCTTAGCTCTGGTCTCCATCCCCAAATGGAGCTCCTGAGGAGTGGCGCTCTGAGTTTTTCAGTTTCTCCAGTAGCCTGGCTCCTGCAGCCCACCAAATGCAGCCGGATGGAGCACCAGGCTTTCAGCACCAACTGGGAGGACAGAGTCCCTGAGGACAGCTACAGTGTAGACGCGTCTTTCTCCTCCCACCCTCGACCAAACATCTGCCCTCCATTCCCAGGAGACGGCCAAGGAAACCGTGGGTCCCGCATCTCCGTGTCTTTGGCATATGTTCCTTTCCTCACTTCTGTCCCCTTTCCAATGAAAGCCCATCGATTCCTCCCGGAGCCACTCAGCCAATGCCAATTCCGCTATGGCATCTAGTGGCTCCTGACACATCTGAAGGGTTCCGGAGACAGAATTACAGACTGTGAGCTCCTCCCAATGGAAGGAGTGCTGGACTCCCAGTTTTTCAAGCAAACGAGCAGCCCCCTCAGCCTGATTCCGCAGTTCAATGTGTGGGCGCGGTCAGTGGCTTGTCTATTCCGGCATCAATGCCATGCTGGGCACAGTGCTCTGCTCACTCAGAGCCCCCGTGGCCTGGCTTCCTCTGACCTCTGGGTGCGATCAGAATCGCGGGGAGGGGCCAGGCGGCCTCCACGCCATCTGGTTCTCCTCGGCAGTTGCTATCCTGCTCAGTGCGTATCACTTTCAACCATGGGACTCAGCTTACATGCCAGGCCTCCACACTCCTGGGGTCCCTTCAGTGTGCCCCACACCTGGCTGCCGCTGCTGTGGGCAGGGGGCAGGGGGTGGGGGGTTATGCACCAGTGATTTGGGGCCCGCCGAGAGAGGAATGAGGCAATCTGCTGCCAGAGCGCCCTGGAACCTTGGGAACTGCCAGCCCTTCTCCATCCCAGAGGATCACGGGAGTGGACTCGCTCGCTCGCGGGCGGGCGTAGATTCCAGGCCAAATGGGAGACACACTACACCTTACAAACGTAGCTCTCGAGGCTGCATTCACGACCCCAGGGTGTCTTGTGTCACACACTCCCCTCTCCAAAGTCACATCCAGCTCCTGCTTGCATCTAGGACTCTGGGGGCGGGGCTTGCAAAGCACATTTCTTCTGCTGTCCCAGCACCGAGTAAAGCCTCCGGTCAAACGCCACGGACCGTACATTGAGGTCAGGTCGGGGGCGAGCCCGCAGGACACTGGCTGGTGTTCAGCAAACAGCCAATGCCCACTCGGTACCAGGCAGCACAGCCAGTGCTGAAAATTAGAAAACTGCACTTCTGTCCTCAAGGTGTCATTTATGGATCATTTCAGCTTATTATTACACTCATCTTACAAATGTTCGAACCAAGGCCCAGGAGATGAAGCAAATTTGCTAAATAAGGGTGGGAAAATGGTACAGATGGCAACAGAGGTAAAAGCCCAGTTCGGACTCCAAAAGCCTACTCTCCTTCTACCATGAGTACAGCAAGCCTCGGGTGGGTTCAAGCTGACAGCTTGTCATGCCTACCCTCTGTCACTCTGAGCAGGAGCGGCCAAAAGGAAGCTCTGAGAACTCAGCACAGCGTCTGCTATCAGGGCCCCCACCCTGACCCCCAAGGAGGCACTGGCCTAAGCAGCAGGATACCCAACTCACCGGGGTCCAAGCCAGGGCGTGGACTCTGGACACTGGCACTCAGGCACTGCTCGGAGATCCCATGTTCAGGGCAGGTTCTGGGAGCACAGCCGTGCCACCCCCCTCCCCCCAAGCTCCACACAGCCTGTGAGCGATCACTCCTTGTAGAAATGACATAATTTCACATCAACCTGATAAATGAGTCTAGGGGTGGAGTCTAGCCTGATGATGCCTCCTTGTGGGCATGACTCTCCTGAGGATTCTGGGAACTTTCTCTCTTGGTCCGGCCTTTGGAAGAGGCGGGCTCCCTCTCTCTGATTTCACCTTCTAGTTAACAAGTCACAATGCTAAGACCTGCTAGCTAGAGGCTTAGAGATGCTTCCACACCACTGGATCCACAAGACTTTACACCCAGTGGCCTGTGATCTTCCTGCATTTTGCAGTATTGCATGTGCTGTGTGAATCTGAAGAGGAATTTATGGATTAGTATTGGGCTAGTATGAACTTATGGGTTAATTTTGGACTTACAGACTTGATCTGGGATATTTTCTTATGATATAAAGTTCTTTCTTCTACATATGTGACTTTTCTCTAGGCGACTCGACCTCACACACTCCTCCAGACTCCCACATGGGATGCTGGCGCCATGAACTCCAGCCTGCTAAGCCACAGACTAGTCAGCCTCTCATTTCCCACCCAGAGGAAATATGCATCTATGTGCCTCTCAACAAGATCCTTCCCATAGGACGGGCTTGGCCAGATCCTGGGAGAGGTGTTTGTGCCCCTCAAGTTATTCCCATGAGAGCAGGGCAAGCCCAAAGGTGTGGGCCACGTGTGGAAGTAGGAACCTCTTGAGACACTGCAACCACCCCACACCTGATACTTCCTGTATGCGGAAGTCCGACCACCACTTTGGGGGACATGAGGCTAGACGGGGGCAGACAGGGCAAGGTTAAGGGGAGCAAGGCAAAGCCACAGACCTTGTTCAACGTATCAAGTTCACGCACAGCTCACTCCACATTGAAGGTCTTTGAGGGCAGCACTTGGAGAGGGAAGCCACCTCAGCAGGAAGAAAAAGATAGAATGGGGGCTGAGCCCCGGTGGTAGTGGTTGTGCGTGGGACTGCGGCCCACTGGGACGGAGGTTCAATTCCAGCAGTGGGGCTGGGCCTCCTACTCCCAACACCAGAGACCAAAAAAAGAAAAAGATAGAATGCCTCATCAGAGCAAAGTTCGTTCTGGTCCCACGACTAACTGAGCTTGCCCAAGTGCCAACAACTCAATCTGTCTAGGTTGGCCCCGCCACAAAACACAGTTTTGTCCAGGAGATGGCTGGAACTAAAACCCTAAGACCCTCTGCACATCGAAGGAAGAAAATACTACAAGAGTTGAAGGTCAGTATCACGTAAAACGAATGACATCCCTCTGGATTCAGGGGCGTGGGGAGTTCTCTGTGACAGAGGATGAGCATGTGAGAGCGAGCTCTGTTACACACGGGGCTCCTATCAGAACCACTAATGCGGGGGTGGGGGGGTAGGACTTGGAGATACTTAAAAATCATGATGAAGGACAGGGTTCCGGACAAGGAAGCGTTGCTACCCAATTAAAAGATACAACATGCATATCAAATGGTATCAGAAGTTTCTCGCTTAACTGATGGTGGAAGGGGATGGGAGCCATGGCTGTGAACACAGTCAGCTGTAAGGAAGGAGGAGTGAGTACGCTCACTGCACGAATGTGGAACAAATGCTTCACTACCGTCTCACTAAACGCTCGGCGTAACCTCAGGTGCTAGACTTACTTTACGCATTAAACACAAACAAGACTCACGCTCAAAAGGTTCCTAGGCACTGGGCCATCTAGCAAGCAGGGAGCAGGAATGCCCGGGATCGACAGCACAGCCCTGAGGACAGCGTTCCTCCACACACTCCCGTTCTTCCCAGGCCCACAGACTGCAGAAGCCTGCTCACTTAGTGGTCCAGGGAAAGAAGGGCACCCAACAACAAGAGCTGTTTTCTTCCTCTAAAACGTTTCAGAGCATCTAGAAAAACTCATCTACCTGTTCCTGTTTTCTTAGAGAAAATGCGCATGAACCCTACCTTAACACTCAGCACCAAAGGCCATCCGCCTGCAATATTCGGATGCTCCAAGGCAGGGGTTCCCGACCTTCCACACAGCTCATGTTGTGGGGGAGCCCCCCCCCCGGAGCCCCCCGGAGCGCCCCCCCCCCCCCCGCCATCATAAATTTTCATTGCGACTTCATCACTGTCATTTTGCTACTGTTACGAATAGGGCAACCCCTGTGAAAGGGTCATTTGACACCCCGCCCCAAGGGATCCCAATTCACAGGTTGAGAACCCCTGCTCTAAGGGCTTTCCGTGGAATGTAGAACCAGCCCCTGGCCACTCCCCTGAACAGCCGCCCTCTGCTGGGCTTTTTCCAGACGCCACCTGCCCCTTTTCACGGCTGTCAGCTGCTGCTCCTGCCAACAGACTGCTTCCTTCTACGTCGACCGTCTGCCTGGACTCAAGGGCAGAGGCCGCTGTGCTGACTTCCAGTTCCCAGAGACGTTCCAGATGGCAAAGGTTGCTAAGAGCCTGACTTCTAGATAAGTGGAGCATAATTATGCCTCAAAGCTGGGAGGGTTAGCCCAGTACGAGTGGGGGCAGGGGAGTGGGGAGTGGGGCCAGACAGTGACAGCTTCCTGGATCAGACAAGTTTAATGCCAGATTTCAAACCCCAAAGACACAAAGTTAAATTGAAGACAGAGACCATACACGTGTAGGAAGGGTTGGCATGGCAAGCTCCCCTGCACTGCATACCTACTCAATACTTGGCACAGGCCAAATACCTTCTTAGAAACGATCTCACTCCGTTAATGACTTGGTGTAATTCCTACATTTCAGAATGATGAATCGAAGGACTGGATAAACTCTTTTTTTTCCAGATAAACTTTTAAGATCAATGTGGGTGAAGGGAGATAAGGGACAGTGTAAGAAACAAAATAATAACAACAATATTATCAGTGATCAAGGATTCACTGGGGTAGGAGAGTGAGGGGGGAGGAGAACAAAGAGGAGTTGCTACCAAGGGCTCAAGTAGAAAATATTTTGGGAATTATTATGGCAACATAGGTACAAATATGCTTGATACAATTGATATAGGGAATGTTGTAAGAGCCCCCAATAAAATGATTTAAAAGGGGGGAGGAGTTTTAAGATCAAAGAACACAAACACACACACAATCTAAAAAGTCCTTCAACAAAAACAGTCCCAAGTCCTGTCACTCAGTGCCATCAAGCCTATCTTCAACTCATAACGACCTCTGGATCCACCCTCTGAACCCAGAGCAGAACCCACCCCACCCCCCAACTTTTCTAAGCTGCAGTCTTCATGGGAGCAGATCACCAGACCTCTCCTTTCATGGGGTCTCTGGGTGGGTTCAAACAGCCCAATGTTGGTAATCAGCCTGGGCTCCAATCCATAAGCCAAAAACCCAAACCGCACCGTCATCAAGCTCATTCTGATTCCGGGACCCTCTTGGGTGGAGCAGACCCAGTGCCGTGGGCTTCCGAGACGAAGAGTCTTTAAAGGAGTCGCTAGTGAAGTCACCAGGGCTCTTCAGCAAATCCAAAGAGGAACAGAAGTAACAAAGCTCAAGTATGAACAGGAATCAAGGGCAGGACCCATGCAGCCAACATTCTAATTCAGTGGGACTTTCCCAGCTGCCTCGTTTAGAATCCCAACCGACTCACCTGGTACGGATGGGGGAGACTGGCCACCTGAGACTCCCCAGGCAGCTGACAGACAACCCTGAGCCACTGCAAGCTGGCTGGATTCCTGACAGAGGGGAAGGGGCAGGGAACTCATCCTCATCAAGGCGCCAGCTGCTGCCTCCCCAGAACCAGATCCACGTGGGTTGTACCATCAAAACTCACGTGTGGAGCGAGCGCTGTCAGGCGCAAGACCCTTCTCAATTAAATGCATCACTGGACGAGTCTTCTGCACATACCAGCATTGGGGCTTGTATGGAAGCTATTACCTTTGAGGCATATGCCTTCCCCCGCTGAGGGGTGCTTATGGAATGAATGATTGCATGTGCTGGTCAGGACCAAGATGAGCACCAGGGCAGAAAAGCAAGAAAGGTGTTCTGAACTAGGGATTCCTAAAGACAGTTTGCACCCTCCGTTCTTTTACTCAGAAGTCAGGATGCATCCCGACAGAGAGCTGAAAGATGGGGAAATAGCGCTCTTCCCCTGCTCCACCCGGGACGGAGCGCCCTGCAAACCTGGGGCGCGTGCCCCTGCCCGGTGCACGCTCACCCAGGCAGCCTTGGCTTGCTGGCAGCACGTCAGGGCTGTAAACACCCCTCTGGGGAAGCCACTTGAGAGGGCATGTGAGCCTGCCCCACAGGCTCGCTCTCCTGCTCCGTGAAGGGTGTGAGTTACTGAAAAGCAGCATGCAAATCAAATGCTGGGGAAGATCCCTGGTTTAAAATACCTAGGGAGTTCATAACGAATGAAACCGCCCTTTTTGGAGGTGGCGTGGCTATGCACAGAGCTGCTAACTGCAACACAAGGTCAGCTGTTCGAAACCACCAACCTGTCCATGGGAGAAACACAGGGCTTTGTACTCCTGTAAAGAGGTGCTATCTTAGAAACTCACAGGGGCTGTTGTACCCTGTCCTGTAAGGTCGCTATGCGTCAAGAGTATTGGGGCTTTTTCCTTTTGATACTCAAAGCTGGAGTATCAGCGGGAAGAGACTTTGACCAGAGTTCCACCCTGACTTTGGTTTGGTTTAATCTAACCACAGAGAGTCGCCCTATGTCAAGCAGCTTGCCAGGGGCAAAGCCCAGGTCCCACAGCTGCCAGTCAGCTGCCTCCCTGTCAAGGTCCTTCAAGGTAGAGGACCACCTCACCTAGTAACCAGAATGCAGGCTTTTTGAGAATCTGCATGTAGCAGGCTCACATCTGAGCGCCTCGTCTCGGCCCTCATTCAGGGTAAGACAGCGAAGCCGTCAGGTGAGCTGTGAGGCAGGGCCGGTGTTCGCTCTCCTCACGCCCTGGAAACACAGCGGACGTGGCCTGGGCTGGAGCCACAAGGTCAGCAGTCTGAAACCACTGGCCCCTCCTCGGGAGAAAGACAGGTTGTGTGCTCCCGTGAGCAGTGAGCTACAGAAACTCAAGGAGGGTTCTGCCCTGTCCTAATTAGGATCACTTCCAGTCAGAGCTGACTCGACCCTTCCCTGCAAAACAGAGCTAGGTCTCGGAAGCAGTTTAATTTAAATACTCTCCTGCGCGGTATACAGCAAAGCCAGTGCTTTGCTGGGGTCTTTCTCGGGATCTGGGCGCCTCAGCCAAGTCTGATGAGTTTGATCTGCGGATACATGGCCACGTCTGCAAGGCTCACTAGCGCCAGACAGTCCTGTTCTCGGACACACATGCACGAGCCTTTGCTAAGCCAGGTGCTTTCCCTCCGCCAACACTCTGCTCTGCCACTCAGGGTCGGGCTGCCCATACTCTCGTCTGCAGCAAAACGGTGTGTTGTGTTGTGTTTTTATGAAAGTGGGAGTTCCCGCACTCCAAGATCTTAAACCTTTACCAGTCTTCTCTCACATGACACTCACATGCCCTCTCAAGCGGCTTCCCCAGAGGGGTGTCTACAGTCCTGACGTGCTGCCAGCAAGCCAAGGCTGCCTGGGTGAGCGCGCACGGGGCAGGGGCACGCGCCCCAGGTTTGCAGGGCCCTCTGTCTGGAGCAGAGCAGGGAAAGCACGCTCAGCTGGCAGCCCAATACGGAACCCAAGGGCATCCAGGGCTGGGTTCCCTCCGGAAGGAAGGTGCAAAGGGCAAGCCAGAACAGTGACCGACACTGAAGAGAGGACATAAAATGGTGACCGGACGCTGGTTTCTCTCACCCTCTCTCCTGATATTTGGGGAGTCTTTCGGCAGTCAGGCCACAGCTCCCCTCCTCCCCAGTGGTTTCAGAATGAAGGCTCAGCCAACTGTACCCCACTCCCCACTCCACTCCACCAGCCTTCTTATAGGCTGGGACAAAGGCCCCCATCACTACCCCCAGCTCTCGTGTCCAACACCCCATATCTCCCCAAGCAGCTGTGAGCCTGCCGGGTGCCAGTCTTCAGAAATCACTGTAAAACTGGAATGCACTTGTCCACCAACGCCTACCCAGCACAGCCAACCTGCTGGCCCAGGTGGGAAAACCACCTGCTGGGAAAACCACAGACGGCTTCAGCCAGGGACTGAGGCTGGTCTGGACTGGTCTCTCTATCTATAAACCACCACACACTGCTGTCCCCAAATACCACAGCCCAAATTTTAAAAAAATGCCTACCACCGCCACCTGGCCAAAACTGGAGAGTACAGACTTAGGGCAGAAATAAATACTAACTGTGAAGTAAATATACATTGCATCTTCAACTTTTTTTCCTCTCCCCTCAGGAGGAAACCAGCGCTAAAAGGAGGCCACCAGTGTGCCCAGAACCACAGCGTGGAGGGGATGAGACAAGAAGCACCCCGTTTTTCTCTCCTCTGCAATCTCTGCAGACACAGCAGCACTACTGGCATGGCTATTGATTATACTGTAAGCCCTGTGAGGTAAGATGGCGTATTTGTTTTATACAATGCAGTGCCTCACTGTTTTTTGTTTTAATAAAAGAATGCACAGAGAACTAGGGAGGAGGGGGCATTGGAAAAAAACAACAAACAGTTGGCATGAGACCTTTCCTATTCAAGCCGCCCTCCTTCCTCCCGAGCCGCCAGTGTTTCCGACTGCAGGCCTTGCGGTCAGAAGCACCCAACTTGGGTGCCAGGGCGGCCGGCAGGGAGGAAGTCCCCAAGAAACGAGATCGAGAAAAATGAATGTGTTTTTTTTTTTAACTGAGCATGAACATTTGCTTGAGCCACTATTTCCCCTGGGTCTACAGACACTCCATTCCAATCATGTAGAAGGAGCTCAACCCATCAGCCCACAGCTTAGCACACGAGGGGCACGAGGGGGACTCCGCTGCGAAACACTGTGCAGGGAAACGCGGTTCCGAAGCAGTGTTACTCAAAACCCTCCTGAGTGACAGGTGAATTTAGGAAGAAGAGTGTCGGTCTTGGGGGGAGGATGCTGAGCTAGGAACACTAGCTGAGGAACGCGCTGTCGCACGCATTCTCAGACACCAGGCACATCTGTGCAGACAGACTGTGAAAACAGTGTCTGGCCGGCCTAGCACGCGGCGGGTTCTTATCCTCACTGCATTTCATTCTGTGAAACGCCCCAAAGAACTCAACTTGGAAGCTTGCGGCGAGGGCTCAAATCCAGCCCACCTCTTGGCCACTGGGCGGCTTTGGGGGCGTCACTGCAACCTTGCTCTCGGCTCCATTTTCTCGAAACATCATGATGTCACCTGTCGGAAGGCTTTGGGCCAGTTCCAAACTCAACCACCCTCACTGCCACTGTATCAACCTGACCCACAGAAACCCTATCTGGTGGAAGATGGCGGCGGTCCCTGCGAGTCCCTGAGTCTGAAACCTTCCACGGGGCAGAAAGTCTCCACTGGTGGTTTGGGACTGGTGATCTGACCATTCGCAGCCTGACTACACCACCCATGGCGACCAGCACTTGGTTATCGTTGGATGGCGTGGAATCACTTGTCTCTCACCTTCCAAGAAGCAGGACCTCCGTTTCCTCCGCTATAAAATAGGGAGGTGTCACCTACACTTGGTAGATTCCTTCGAATTGGTACCCACTTGGGGTAGGCATGAAATTAAAGAAATCCATATCGTTTCAGTGTCTGGCACAAAGTACTGGCTACAGAAATGTTGCTGGTTATTATCTTCCCCACACACATCGGGTTGCTCTACCAGAACGACGGGAGAGTCAAGAGCTTGACTGCATTGCATCAACCAGATCGGGGCCCAGAGGAGCTGGCCTAGGACAGCTGGCAGGAGCTGCATGCAGCCCAATGGGACGTGAGATCTGGGCGCCCCCTCCCCCCATCCTGGGCTTCCATGTCAAAGTGACAGCAAGTGTCATGCAAGTTACCCTGACAGAAAAAGCCACTCAGCCATCTGAGCCCATGCACTCAAGGCATGGGACAAAACTACAAACTCCACCTAGCTTTGTCTATTACAAACTCTCTGCAAACCAGAAATAGAAGGGACTTCCTCAGCCTGGTCAGAAGGTCTGCAAAAACCCCTGCAGCTCACATCACACTCTGAACCCTGGTGGCTGCCCTCACCACTCCTGCTCAGTGCTGCATTGGTGCTCTTAGAAATTCTAATAGAGTCGGGGCAAAAGGAAAGGGCCAGGGAAAGGGCAAACATCTCACCTCTGTAGGCAGTTTAAGGAGTGGGAAAAAAAACACCCAGAACTATCAACACCAGAACCACCCACAGGTGAGCTCAGCAGGAGGGCGCCTGCCGGGTGATGGAAATGTCCTATAATTGAGGGGTGCTGATGCTTATTCACTCCTGAAGCCCATCACAGGGACACTGAGAACGTGGGTTCTAGTGTATGTAAGTATTCTACAATACTGTGCGCCTCCAGCACTGCGCACAGACATGAAAGGCTTTCGGCCGTCCTGGCTTCCCCACCGCAGGGCAGCTCTGTAAACCAGAACAGGTCCTGGGGTGCGGGTGGGGAAGGCACTTCATAACACAAGGGACGACACAGTTTCCACATAAGTTGAACATAAGTGATCAGGATCTTGCAATATCTGCTAAGAACGACCGTGAGCAAGCACATTTGGTTACAGAAACTTACGAGGAGAAGAAGTGAAGTTGTCAATTACTCCCAATTCCACAAGTCGCCTATTGCAGCCCTCTGGTCTCACAGATAAAGAAAGTGAAAGAGAAAGTGGCCTACCCACATCAACACAGAGGTTTCAGGCTCAAACCACAGGCCTGGAGATGAACTTTTAAACAAATTCAAAGAGGCACTTGAGTTTTTAGTTTATGATATTCCTTTGTCTTTTTTTTTTTTTAATTTTATTTGGGGGCTCCTACAGTTCTTATCACAATCCATACATATATCCATTGTGTCGATCACATCTGACCAAATGTTGTCATCTTTTTCAAAACATTTTCAACTTGAGCCCCTGGCATCAGCTCATTCCACCACCCCGCCCCTTATAATTTATAAATTAGTCTCCTTTTTTTCATGTCTTATACCGACCGCAGTCTCATTTCACCCACTTTTCTGCTATCCGTCCCCCTGGGAGGGGACCATCTGTCGGTCATTGTCACTGGCTCCCCGACCCCACGGCTCCTTGCCCTCCCAGTCGCACTGCTCCCCTCACTGGTCCTGAGGGGCTTCTCTGCTCTGGAGTCGCTGTGTTGTGAGCTCGTGTCTGTACCAGTGTACATGTTCTGGTCTGGCCAGATTTGTAAGATAGAACTGGGGCAAAAGAGTCCGCATGAAAACGCTGTGGTTAAGAAATCATGGATTGAGTGCCTCCTCCCCTTTGCCAGGTACCACTCCCAGAAGTTTTACAATCACCCTCTCTGGGGGTTCCTGGGGAGGCCTGGGACCCATGCTGGGCTGCTAGACCACTCACTCTGGGTCTGCTCCTGTTCGGTACTGCGAGTCGTCGGTTCTGACTCACCTGAGCCCAGATGCTGTTGCTTCTGACAACTGGGCCCCACCTGCTTTCTCCCTCCCACTCTGCTGCTGTGCCCACCTCTTCATGGGGGCAGGTGCTGGGCAAAGCGATGCCTCCGAACTCCTTGCTTTGGACAGGGGTCCGGCTCAGCGCCAGCTCACCGCCCATTCCTGTCTCCAGTGGATGCATGTCCCTGGTTCACTTTATCTTGAACATATTGTCTCAGAAGACAAAGGATGATCCCTGGGGCTTACCAGAAAGACGCTTTAGGAAAACTTTAAATTGCATTGGGAAGGAAAACTCCAGGAGAGCTGTGCCAAGGGACTTTCTCATGGCAACGACGTACCTGCTCATCTGGAGGGCAGCAGGGGCTGAGCTGCACACATTTCATTGAGAACTTTACCCCCACTCACCAGCCTACAGTCCTCCTCTTACCCCCTTTCTGATCCCTTTAGAGATCTTCTTGTCCCCAAAATTGAATTAAAAAAAAAAAACATTTAAAAGGAGCACAATTCGAGTCTCTTGAGATTGTCAAAACCAACTGTTTTAACTTAGATTAAATCAAAGTGCAGAATTCGTCTGGAAAAGTGCCAGAGAGGGGCTTATTGCCCTTTGAAACCATGCAGATACAACAGAGGGCAGGGCAGAAACAATAGCTTCACATCCTGAAAATTACTTAGTAAAGGTTCCTATGAATCTTTAGTAATACTTTTAGGCTATCCACATATGAAACTGCATTGGCTGTTCCTTTTTTAAATTTCTACCCACCAGCCACCTGCTCCTGGATGCCCACCCTCCTCAACTCCCACGACACTCAGTCCCCGGAATTCCCTCCTGGTACCCAGTCTCTCTCTGAGCAACTCCAGCTCCCTGTCCTGTCTCTGCCTAGGCTCAGCCCTTTCACTCTCCACTCTGCCTGCCCTCTGCCCTCCCCAGCCCCTCCCTGTCACACACACCACCCTCAGGAGGATCTTTCTAACCCGCAGCTCAAACACAACACACTCAAGATACAATTAACTCTTAACCTTCAGGTAGAACTTTAAGTAAGCACCTGCATGTAGCCCCCAAAAGAAAATAAGCATTTTTTTCTCTGGAAAGTTGGAATGGGAAAGAGGGAAAAAAATATTTTTAACTGTGCTATAAATAAGTTGTAGTTCCACATTTGAGAGGCAGAATGTTCTACAAAGTGAAATGCATCGTATCTCACACAGCTATACACAGAGGAGGGCATACGAGGATTTTTTATTTCTATTAATTCTCTCAATTTTTAAGTTTCTCTTTAGCTTTTTTGGTGGAAAACTCTTACTTTTATAGATGGGGAATATGGTTTTTTAAAAATATAGGTAAATGATTTGAAACCTCAAACTTAAATTCTATGTCAGTACTTATTGGAAAACTCACTATCGAGTTGATTCCAACTCACGGGGCAGCAACAGGACAGGGTAGAACTGTCCCCTTGCGGGCTGGGCCAGAGCGGAGCAAGTCCCATCGGGTGGGTTTGAACTGCCAGCCCCACGGTGGTTAGCAGTCCAACACCTGCCCTCTATGCCCCCCAGGGTTGCCCGAGTCAACACTGGGTTTTACTTTTATTTATTACCCATCATATCATTAAAGTCATTAAAATGAAAATCAAGAGCGTGTTCTTCAGCATTTCTACACCGTGTAAGGTTAAAGGGCAGTCCAGCGGAATACGGGCAAAGGACATGTCAAGAAATAAAAGAGGATTCGTATTTTAATCCAATCCTTTGGGCATCTCATTTGACTTAGTAAATCCGACTCTCCTGAAATCACACTTTTTTCATTCATGGCACTTGATTATATGTGTCAGCTTATTAAAAAAATGTTATTCACCTTCATCCTGTCCAACTTGAAGAAAAAAACAAATTCAGTGAGGCACTCACCCTTCCACCAGGGAGCCGCTCTTGAGAGCAGCCCCGTCTCATCAGAGGGCAGAGGACTGTCCCCTGCTTGCTCCCTGGCTCAGGGTCCTCATCCTCTGCAGCCCTCCGGAGTTTGGGCCAGACGGTCTGGTCGTTCTCAGCTATCACGAGATGCTAGGGGCACTGCTCGTCGTGCTCCAGACATTACCCAACACTCCTGGTACGAGTGCCCTGGAAAACCCTCTGTTCTAGCCAAGTGATCACCCTCACCTGGAATCCCCTCACCATGGGAGGCAACGCCGCCCTCATCCCCCAACCGCGGCAGGCACTGGTGCCAGAGCTGTCTGGCCAAATGGCCTGACTTGCTATTTAGCCTTCTCCGCACTGCATCCTGGCCCACCCCCACACCAGCCACCAGCTCCTCCCATCCACAGCGCAATTCACCTGTTTTCTTTTTCTTTATTGTATTTTCTTATATCATCTTATTGAGGGCTCTTACAGCTCTTATAACAATCCATACATTCATTGTGTCAAACACATTGGTACATGTCGCCATCATCCTTTTCAAAACAGTTCCTACTTGCGCCCTTAGTATCAGTTCATTTTTGTTCTCGTCCCCCCACCCTCATGAACCCTTGATAAATTATAAATTATTATTTTCACATCTTGTATCATCCACTGTCTTCCTTCACCCATGTTTTTGTTGTTTGTCAATGTGTGTACATGTATGTTTGGGGGGGAGGGGAGTGTGATACATTGATCCTTGAGATGGTTCCCCCTTTCTAGTGTAGCTTTAAAAAAAAAAATTATTGGGGGTTCATACAACTCTTATCACAATCCATACATCCATCCATTGTATGTCAAGCACATTTGTACATTTGTTGCCAACATCATTCTCAAAACATTTGTCTGTTCTTTTTACAGATTCCACCCCACCCCAAGCCCACTGCCAACGAGTAAATTCCAACTCACAAACACTCCCTCTGAAGGAGAGTGTCAAAGCACCGACAGGGTTTTCAGAAGCTATTAACTTTTAAATCTTTACAGGAGCAGACAACATCATCCTTGACCCGTGGAGCAGCTGGTGGGTGGGTTTGAACTGTTGACCTTGTGGTTAACAGCCCACCACACAACCTAAGGCCACACCAAGACTCCTCTCCCCACAGCAGGGAGATGGCCAAATGCTCTCTTCTGCTGTGTTCGTTCACTCTGTGAAGCGTCACCCTTTCCAATCAGCCTGCCCAAAGGCCTCAGGCAGTGCACAGGGACCCTGTGTGTGATGATCTGAAACAGTCAACTTCAAGTGGTTAGATCCGAACAAGACCAGAGAAAATGCTTTCTCTAAAACAAACAAGTAACAGGAAACATACGAAACCATGGTAAACCCAGAGCCATGCCAAGGGAAAGGCTGACCTGTGCCAGGCATTCGGTGCTCTGTCTGCCCAAGGGATCAGGCCACTCCGACCCTTCTTAGACAAAGACAAGAAAAGCAGCTCTGTCCAGGGCAGCAGTTCTCCACCTGTGCGTTGTGACACCTTTGGGGTTAAACGACGCCTTTTCACAGGATTCACCAGATTCATTCATCACAGTAGCAAAATGACAGTGATGAAGTAGCAACAAAAACGATCATATGGTGGGGGCGGGGGGGCGGGGGGAGCGTCACCACACATGAGAAACTGAAAGAGTCACAAGGTTGAGAACCCCTGGCCCAGGGGAACCTGGGGCAGGCCTCATCAAGTCCAGTGGTACCCATGAAGGCAGACTGACCACCTGTTTGATTTAAAAGGTCATGTAAATCAGCCAGGTTCAAAATCCCAGGCCGTATCTCTTATGGGATTATCCCATCATTATCAGTCTCATGTAACCTCTATCTAGAACAAAGAGGAAATGTTCCCTTTGGCGTCTACCAGGTCAGCTGGCAGGGAGGAAGGAGAGACAAGGTTGCGGAGGAATGTGGGTTTTCCTGAGGAAAGCAGAGAGGCGGAGTCTGTGCCCGCCTGCACCGGTTACCAAGCAGAGTCCACGTCACCCATTCTGAAATTCCTCTCGCGGCACTTCCCCAAACAGGATGTGTTCAATACGTGAGTCATTGAAAAAAAAGAAAAAGGTATTTCTAGAAATCTACTGGAAGGAAGATGTGGGAGAAATTCTCTAAAGGAGAACAAAGAGACAATATGTGAAGTCAACCAAGTACTCACGTGGCCGGAAATGGACAGCATTGCTAGCCCCCCTAACTGCCCAGCCTGTCCTTCCCCCTCCCTCCCTTGCTCCACCCAACAGCCCAGCCCAGAGTCCGGGGCAAATCCACCTGCCCTGCACCCTGGCCCTACCTACACCCCTGGCTGTGTAATCTCTGAGAGCTATAAAGGGGATAAAACCAACTTCACATGGGGGGGCTAAGTCCCCCATCTGCCACATCCTTCTCCCCCTCCCCACTCCCTTCCCAAAGGCATCCCAGATGCCCAGCAGGAAGTGTGCTCCCTCCTGGGCTTCTCCTTCCCGTCCTATTATCAGTGCTTCCAAAGGCACTCACCACATGTTACTTTGTATCAATATTATGGGTGTGGACTCTAAGAGTGATAACAGTTACTACAGAGCCCTGGCCATGAGGCAGACTCAGGGCTAAACATTCCACTGGGAGTTTTATTTCTCTTATCACTCCAACCACAGGCTCCTAATCCTACAATTAGGCAGCATTCCCCCTACTGTCCCCATTTTATGGATGAAGAAACTGACCCTCCCTAAAGCTCTGGGGAGCATGACTTCAAGGGTCAACGCGCCCAGGGTGGAAATTCTGGCTGTACTACCTACTGACTTGGTGGCCCCGGAAAGGTGCTTCATCTCTCTGTGGCCCACTTTTCTCTTTGTTAAACAAGGGGGTGAGCACAGTAACTACCCACAGGGTTGTTGTAAGGGTTAAATGCAGCGAACATTTGTGAAGCACTGAGTGCCTGGTACACAAGAAGCACTAGACGTGTTTGCAAGGAGCTCTGGTGGCATGATAGGCTACGCGTTGAGCTGTTAACCTCAAGGTCAGAAGCTTCAGACCGCAGTCTCTCTCTGAGAGAGAGAAGAGGCTGTCTGCTCCCTCCCATATGGCGTTTCAGTCTAGGAAACACGGGGGCAGTTCTACCCTCTCCTTTCGGGATGTGAGTCACAATCAACATGGTGGCAGTGAGTGTTTTGGTTTTTTATGTCTGTTAGATAAAAACAAGTAAATAAGCCGGTTTTCCCATGGTCACGTCACACAGGTATTCACTGATGAAGCCAGTATGAGAGCCGGGCCAGCTGGCTTACGGCAGACGTGTGGGCCAAGGCACAGTATAAACTCCCCCACGAATAGGCCATTTCTGAGTCTTCTCTGCAACTCCTGGGACCCAAGTCAGCCGGGGTCAGTGTGATCAAAACAATGCCTTCTTCAGAATTCAGAGAAGGCTATCTCTGGAAAGAAATCACAACCCTTTAAGAATTACCAGGCCTATCTGGGGAAGAGGGGGAAAAAAAGTACAGATCTCACAAAACCCTGTCCTCAGAACCTGTCATTTCCACCTTCCACCAAGTGTGTGTTTGAAACATTCTGCAAAAAAACGATATTGGGGGTGGGGGTGGGGGCCTGACAATGACACACACATGACCTCCTGAGTTCACGTGGGACAAGGAGAACTGGACTCAACCACAGTCCAAGGTGCATTCCCAAGAGGGCTTTCCCACTTCTCCCCAGGCTCAGTCAACTCACTGCAGCAGCACGGAGACCCCACAGCCAATATTCACGAGTGTGGGGTTTACTGGACACGCAACAGGGGGCATTACATACACTTCAGGCATAGAAATCCCCGGGGCACAGTTCCTTGGGGGGAAACAGCATGCTCCCAGCCATGCTCACACCCATTCTGTCCTCTGCTCCTTGGTCTCTCCATCCCCTGGACCCTGGGGCTCTGCCTTGCTGGAGCAAGTGTTACTAAGCTCCTTTACCTCTGCAGGTGAAGGGACATCTCTGCCAAAAAGCTTCAGCCCAAATGCGCTCAGCTCTGGCTCTGGCAAGCCCACTCCACTGCCTGACCTTTCGTCCCCTTCCGTGCCTGGAGGCATCCCACTCTTCGTGCCTGCCCAAGGGTGCTCAGCTCTCTGTCCAGCTCCACCGACTGACCCGCTCACTGCTCTGGCTCAAGTTCATGGCCCTGCTGCCTCCACTGTCCCCCACCTCTGCCATCTTTGGTGCCACAGCTCTCTGTCTCCTGGGTCCAGAGTTCCAACATAGGGTTTTGGGGTCCAGGATGCAGTCTACTCCTGACTCTCCTTTCCTGATGATGGTGGGGTTCCTGTCTCTATTCAAGATGGCTCGGGATGGAAAATTGGTCAATCCCCATGACAGGACTCCATACGCTTCATTTGCATGGTCCCACCCCACGGGGGCCAAGTTCCTGGTTACATTCTGAGCAAGCTCTTCGACGCCTGTGTGAACCGTAGGCACCTCATACGTGCACAGTCACGCAGTCTTGGGTGGGAGTTACAAGACTGATGGCTAGAGGAGCCATATTACGACGCCACGCTCACCTTGGCCTGCGCGTTTCCCTAAGTCAGCAGGATACACAAGAACAAAGGGTAGCAGGGTAGGTGATGGCGTAGATTCCTCAATTCCTTCAGTATCTGATAAAGTCTTCAAAGTTCAAACCTCATGGCAGCCTTCCTTAGAATTGTGGCAGGCCTCTCTCACACAGCAACCTGTGGGGCCAAACCTCTCTGTTCTCTTGGACAGGAATTAGATGACTCACACAGCTTCAAAGCCACCTGTCGAAATCTACCCACAATGCCCCCTGTGGGTAAAGAAAGAAGGGACACAGAACCTCCTTGACAGAGAACAAAACTGCAGCTCAGGCCATGTCTCACCCTGGGACTCTGCTCAAGGTCACAAGGACAGTTCCTAAAGGGACTGGGTCCTTCGAACATGGGCTTCTTTCTCTAGAGTGCTATACCCACTAATTCCACTTTGGGTGCCATTAGCCTCTAAGGATCAATTATGTCCCTCCTTCTGGAAAAACACATTTTCTATGAACCAGAAACCAAAGTTCCTAGAACAATGGGTTTCCCCTTCCTGACACCGTCTTTTCTCCCAGTCAACACTTACTCTGTTCCAGGAACAATGCTGGGTACTGGAAAAACATCAGGGACTAACGGCCCAAAGTCCCTGCCTCCACAAAGTTCACGACATAAGCACATAAATGAAAACTATCATAAATCACTATACACCAGGTAACGTTAGGAGAGGGCCAGTGTTGTGGAGGAAAAGGATTGAGGCACAGGGAGCCAGGATCGGGTTTAGCTGCAGTGTGAAGGGGTGATCAGAGCAGGACTTCTGCGGCAGGCTGACTGGCGAGAGGTAAGGAAGTGAGTCACACAGATGAGCTGGGAGAAGGAAGAGCCTTCCAGACAAAGGAACCACGGTGCAGGGCGGCAGCAGTTAGAATCACACCTGATGTGTTCCAAGGATCAGGGAGGAGGCTGAGCAGCTAGCTGCAGCGGAGCCCACAAGGGAGGGTTTAGATTACAGAGAACAATGTCAATGTCGAGTCTGGTCGTGTAGTTCATTCAGAGGTCTCTGGCTTTGGCTCCAACGGAAAACGAGAACTACACTGGCAAAATGAAGTTGGTTTAATTCCTTCAACACATGTTCCCTGAGTGCTTACCATACTAGACACCCAGAAGCCAAACTGCCAGCCGGTCCCTCCCAACCGCACAGGACAGAGGGTAACAGCCACAGCTTTCCTCCTGTTTAGAGGCCAGAGGGTTCAAACTATCGACCTTTTGGTTGGCACAGAGTGCTTCAACCACTGTGCCACCACGACTCCTCACATGAGAGGCGAGGCTCTGCACCCAGTGCCAGGGAGGCGGGCAGACGAGACGAGGCCGTGCACAAAGAAGGAGGGGTGCCGAGCGGGGCCAGGCTGGAGGGCGGATGCAGAGTGGAGAGGGGACTGCAGAGATCACAGGGGGCCACAGCACGAAGGCTGCTGGCCAATGAACGAGCTTTACACGTTTTACGTAAAAGGGTACATGCTAGTTTTGGGCCCTTCACTGTAGTTGGAGGTGGGGAGAGGAAGGCAGAGAACTCCCTAAGAGGCCCTCCTTGAAGCCCCAAGCAGGAGCCCTGGTGGCACAGTGGGGCATGCACTGAGCTGAGAGCCACAAGGTCAGCAGTTCGAAACCAGCAGAAAAACGGGGCTTACAGCTCCTGGAAACAGTCTCAGGAGCTCTCCAGGGCAGTTCCACCCTGTCCTCTCCGTCTGACTGTGAGTGGGTTTGGGGTCTTGTGGCCCAGAGGTGGAGAGATGTTTAAGTGACCCAAGCCACAAGGCAGGAAGAGCATGGGCAGGCCATGCAGACAGGCAGGCCTGCTGCTCTGGGGGCGGACGTCGAGGAGCAAGGAGCCCACACTCAAGGGGGGAGCTAGCAAAAAGCACTGAGGCAGCCAGGGCAGGGGCAACCAAGTATCTGACAGGTGTCCTGGACAGCACCCGGCCGTCTAGGGGAGGCGTCTTCCCAACACCAACAACTCTCGGCTACTGGCCTTTCACCAGCAGATACTGAAGCCCAGGCGGTAGGCACCACGCGGCAGCTCAGAGGCAGGCGTGATGGGAAGGAGTCCCTGAAGTCCACTCAGAGCCAGTCAGGGGAGGAAGCATGAAAGCCAGGCTGGGGGCCACAAAGGGGAAGCCTGAGGTGACCAGGTCCTGGCTAGTGGTCTTGGGGGCCGAGGGAGAAAACCCTTCCGACAGACAGAAGCCCACCCCCACTGCTCTTCCTGCTCACCCCTCTCGCTGGCAGGAAGAGGAAATACTCTTGCCCAGATTGATACGAGAAAAAGGAAGGAGGTGGTGCAGGGAAAGGAACCAACGTGTAACCACAAACCAAGCGGAGCCTCCACAGTGCCCCCAGGCGCCTCCCCCCGGGGAAATCTTGGGCGATGAGTGCTGGCCCAGACAGGGGATCAGGCCCAGGGCATTCCTCACACCACAGTGCCCAGGGCACAGGCAAGCTCATGCTGGCAGTGCCAGTAACCAGACCCTGCCTCTGGGCTTCACTCCAGCTACAGTGATCCCCGCTCCCCTGCCAGGGTTCTCTGCAAACCCCCATAAATCTCCACGACTGAAGAAGGCTCCCTTTAGTGATTAGAAAAGACAGATGTTTTCCTAGCAACCTTCCCTTAAAGAGGGAGAACACCCTTCCTCTCCTCCCCGGGCCTGCCTGATTGCAGCCAGAGTACACACGCAGCATGAGCTCAGCCCCAGGAGCCTGGACTGTGGGGCGGGACTGAGGATCCAGGTTCTCAGCAGCGCCCAGGTCCTCGTGCACAGGCGGCGGTGGCTCCTTCCACCCCTCCCCCTCCTGCGGGCTCCTCTCTCCTGTGGGGCTGCCCTAGGGGGAGTCAGCAGAGGGAGACAGGACCTTTTCCTTGCTGGTCCCAGTGACCTGGGCGCAGCCCAAGGTTCCCGTAAGACATCGTCTATGTGGTCCAGCAGCTCCACAGAGTGGAGGCTGCATTGTGCAGCCTTGTGACCCACCCCCTCACCCAAGGAGGCTGGCCTGACCCATTGTCACCACCACTGGAACTTGGGGTTTCCCACAAGACCTTGAGCCAACAGGTCTGCCTCACACCTGTGTGTGTTAAGGACTGACTCTGGTGTTGCCATAGTAACCCAGTCAATAGCATCTATCAAATCAGACTGCAACTATTGCTTTACCTGTATGTTGACTCTGAAACTGTGACCTGTGGGTTGGATCCTGTCTCTATTCACTCATATCAGCAGGTGTCCCAGTGCTTGAACGGGATAGGCAAACAGACCTTCACCAGGTGGGGTAGGAGAGGCACACACAAGGGTCTTCTCCACCTGCACCTCCCAAACCTCCTTTAATGCCACCCTCCATATTCCAGCCCCCTCACTTCTACCAGGCTTCCCTGACACACCACTGGAGTCAGCCATCAATAACTCAAGTCCCCAACAGCCCCCAAACTGCCTCCCCAGCCCCTCCACCATCAGCACCCTAGTTGCAGATGTTGAGCTAGCCCCCAGCAGCCTTGTGTGTGTCAGGTACTAGGTCAGGTTCCCGAAAGCCCAGATTCTTCTAGATCCCACACCGACCCTGGCTTCTTACAGACTGCCCCACTCCCACGCTGCCCACGGGCGAGCCCCCGCCTCTGACTCCTCCACAGTCCAAGGTTAACTCTAGAATATTTATGAGCTGAGCCTTTCCCCTTGGGCTAGCAGCGAGGGAAGGCGGACAGTCACAGATCCTGTCTCCTATCCCCAGCCCAGTGCTGGGGCCCCAGCTCATCTCCCCCACCCCACCCCAATCAAACCAGAGACCCCACAGGGCTGGAGGGTTTCCAAGACTGGACCTCTGAGAGGCAGACGGCCACAACTTTCTCCCACGGGAGATGGCAGGTTCTAACTAAGGACCTGTGAGTTTGCAGCCAAGCACCTTACTCACAGAGCCACCAACGACTACTTGTCGCTGACCAATTAACCACTTGGTGCTCTGGTTACTTCATCAGCAGACAGGGTAGAAGCCTCTGCCTGCCCCCGGAGTTCAGATGGAGACAGCAGAGAGGAGCTCGTGCTCACCTGTGTCACCCTGCGACAGACACAGCACCCAGAGAGAAGCAGCAAGGCCCTGACAGTTGACTGGGGATGCCTCCCGTCACAGGCCCCCCACACCCCACCCAAGTGGGGGGTGTGACCTTCCCACCTTTGAGTCTGGCTGGGTTTATCATCCCCGGACTTGAGGTGTGATCACGCACAGGGCTAGCCTAGACTTACTCCCTACTTGTAGTCCGCCTGACGCATGCTGCGTTGACCTCGAGCCCCCCGCAGCCCCCCTCAGCCTCGATGGCAGTGGTTCTCAGCCTTCCTCATGCCGCGACCCTTTCACACAGTAGCCCTCATGTGGGGTGACCCCTCAATTTGTCGTTGCTACTTCATCACTGTAATGGGTCGTTCCACCCCCAAAGGGGTGGTGACCCACAGGTTGAGAACCACTGCTCTATGACTTTATAACGCTGAATTGTTCAAAGTAGGCATCGGACGTGTGAGCATCTGGATTTCTTGGCCTGGAGGGTCATGGTCATCTGGACTTGCGGGGCTCACCAGGACGGTCTGCGTCCCTGTCGCTCACTCCCAGGTCCCTTCCCATCCGGCTCCCCTCTCCTCTCTCACTTGGCGCTCGTGAACTGGCTCTGCTGCTCCCGGCATGGCCCCTCAGGAGAGGTAAGAGGAAGGATTGTCTTCTCTAGGCGTTCCCGTCTGTCACTAAATAAATCCTGTCCTCTGCCCACCCCGGGCTTTCCAGCAGCGGATTTCTGAATCACGAGGACACCATCCGCGTCTGCCGCCGAGTGCCAGCCACAGTTCCCTGGCGGCTCAGCCACAGGTCAGCAGAGACAAGGAGGGGCGCCTCTAGTGCCGTGGCCGCCAGAGACTCCTGGAGCGAGACTGCAGAAAAGAGAGCTCTCAATCGCGAGGCCAAAATTAAAGTGTCCGTCATGCTGCACTATGTAGGAAGAGGATCATTCATAATTTCTTTGTTAACGGAGCGACATGCATCTGCATCTGTTAGGTACCGACAGACATCATTTGCATGTGGGCGTGTCAGTTCATATACACCGTCTGCTGCCCCTGGGGATTCTGAGAGACTCCATGCTCACATGGCAGCATCACTTTCCTCTATGACAGCCAGATGGAAAGGCACGATCGATTCATAAGCCACAGATGAACTGTTCCAGAGACGTGGTCCAGCTGACTTCAAAAAGCATTTTAAAAAGCATTATCTATCTGCCCCAAGAGGGAGTCAGTATTCCCCTAAGCACCCAATCACCTATACTCTCCCCAAAAAAGACCTAAGATTAAATATTACAACACAGCAAATAAGAAGACAGAAAAATGTGAGGATGGGGAACATGTAATTTAGTCTCTTGGATTTAGTGTGGGCATAGCTACCACCTAAAAGTCCTCTCTCACCCCTAAAGGAAAACCAAGTGAGCGGGCGAGGTATTAAAAAAAGATGTGTGAAATGTAACCGTAATACTCACGGTGACAGATGATATAAACATATGTTTAACACTGATGGGCGAGATGATTCTCTCAAAGGAATGCTTGATCCCAACGATAAATCACTCGCATGAAACTTCTCTGGCATTATATGACCCCAGAGCACTTTCTTATCAAAGACACACCATGAATTATGTCTTAGACCAGAACTTCTTAGTTCTTAAAGTTTGACATTAAGAGATTTATCCTCACTGCATTTAAAGGATAATTACACCGATGTGCATCATGCTACCTGGGCTTTACGGCCCAGTGTTGCTGCTATTATTTGGTTATGAATAAACAACCCTTTTTCTGGGGCCATGAATGCCACTGGCATCCAAAGGAACAGATAATAGTAACTCCCTTTTGACATCACGGTCAAAAAATTCTAAATATCTTTTTTCTCAAGTCAATCCTAGAGATAGTAGCACAACATAAAATGGATCTATAATACTTTAGCTCTTTTAAAATAGTGTGGAAAGAAGTGGCCAAGTATACAGAACTTGTACATACGCATCAAAGAAACTCAACCCATTCCCCATCCAGTCAATTCTGGCTCGTGGAGACTCTAATGACCCCAGGGTTCCCGTGGCTGTCAATCTTTACAGAAGCAGTCTGCCACATCTTTTCCAAGAAGCACAACATCTGGAAAGTTAGAACCAGCGACCTTTCATTTAGCAGCCACGCCTTAAGAACATAAACCCATGACCCCTAACTACCAGACCAAGCGTTGATGTGTTCTGGTTTTGTCGTGGGCGAGCCAACTATTGAGTACTTCTGGTTCTGAGCACCAGAAATGTCCCTGGGCGTGAGTTGTAAGGTTCAAGCCCCGGTTGCCACTGACTGAATATCTTCTTTATGAAGCCACGAGACTTCCAGAAGACTGTTTCCTCTGCTGGTAAATGTGCCTAAGACCTGTGCTGCCCAATGAGTGTTGAGAACAGTGAAGTGTAAATAAAGTCAAGAGCTTACTATGTTTTAAAAAGAGCTGTTACTCTCCATAGTTTGTGGCCTCATCTCAGGAAGTGCGCCCACAAACACAGGAAACAGGTCCACAATGCAAAGGGTGCTTCTCTCTTTCAGAGCCCTGGACCACGACGGAGCGCCGTGGACGGGGCACGGCAGCAGGGAGGTGGAGTGTGCACCACACCTAGGCCAGGCCCTCCCTTCCCAGAGGTGCACTCGTGTCACCAATGATCAAGGTGTGCCCTGAAATTCTAGGGTACAGGCATACAGGGGCTGGTGGGGAGACTGGGAAGTCCGCAGCCACAGCAGGGCTGGAGAGGAAGCTGGAGGCGAGAGGACAGGGAGGGATATCCACCAAAGGAAAAATCAAGGGGGGCAGTTTGGCGCCTGAGTGTTCCGATCAAAGGCGAACAGCACACCTTGGTTTGAAGGTCAACTCTCTGCACCGCCTTGGGTTGCGGGAACCATCTCTGGAGCCACTGGCCCTCAAACTGGGCCTGTCCCACCCAGCTCTGCCTTCTAGGTGCACTGAGAGCAGGTTGAGGGGCTGATTCCTTAGGCAAGATGTCACCATGCAGTCTCTCTCCTGAGCCCAGGTGTGGAGTTGTGTGAATCTGGGTAGTCTAGAGAAACAAAGCCACAGAAACTCATCTATGTATAAAAGCAGCTTCATATATAGGGTAAGTGTACATTCAAAAAGCATCCCAACACAGTGCTGTCCAACTGAGCCCCTATGTCCAACACCAATCTACAAAGTCCTCCTCAAACTCACAAAACACACACAATGACGTCAAATGCAAGAGGATCATGGGCCAGTGGGTAAAAAGTCTTCCAATCCAGTGGTGGTGTCAGCATGTCAGCGCTGGCAGGGGTCTCCATATGGCTGCTCCAGCACCCAGGGCTGCATCAGGGTAGGTCCATCTCCTCAGGGATGTCTCAGAGGAAGTGAGCCTTGCCTGCTGAAGCAGGGAACTGGCTCAGGCAGCCGCACCCTGGTACAACCATCAGCGAACAAGAGACCCAAGAAAAAGAAAGGTGAGACTCACGGAGCCATTTATCTCCCTGCCCTTCAGTTAATCCCACATGTGTTTATCGGCCAGGTTGGCACAATAAACCGTACCTAACTCGGGAGCATATAGGCTACAGGGGACAGGTTTCCTGGCTTCTTCTGGGCTTGTGACCACATGACCTACTCCTGAATTCCTTCCTCCCTCCCTCCCTTCCTCCAGCTCAGCCCAAGTCAGCAGAGGGAAGGAAAGACACGAAATAGGATGACTCTTCCTGGGCAACCAGCAGGGGCGGGAGACCAGAGCTCGGAATAGATGCCTCCACCCATCTCCCCTGGACTCCAGCAGGCTGGTCTTTCCCAAGGATGGAATTCCCATGCTGCGAGGTGCTTCCAAAGTCAAGGAGGAAATGAGACCAAGGCTGGGGGGAGGGCTCAAAGGGACCCATGGGCAGAGCAACACTGAGTCCAGCACAGTCTCTGGGTGATGGCCTCACTCCCTGAAAGTGCATTTGGTCATTAATCTGTACATATGTGTACAGAGTGTGTTTGTAGATGATAAGTTCCTTGAAAGTAGAGACCAATTATAAGGATCTACATATAAACTCTTCTTTGGGGTGCGGACAACGGGGAAGTAGGTGAAGGGAGACATCGGGCAGTATAAGATGTGACAAAGTAATAATTTAGAAAGTATCAAGAGTTCATGAGGGAGAGGGCACGGGGAGGGAGGGAGGAAAATGAGTGGTTGATGCCAAGGGCTTAAATAGAAAGCAAATGTTTTGAGAGTGATGAGGGCAACGGATGTACAAATGTGTTTGACACACAATGAACTTATGTATGGGCTGTGGAAAGTTGTAGGAGCCCCCAATAAAATGATTTAAAAAAGTAGAAGCAAGATTCTACTTTTGACATTGTTTCTTCAAAACCATTTTATTCAGAACTATTACAGCTATCATTGATATCATGGAACTATCATTCTATAGTCCAATCACATCCGCAATAGTATTGCATAATTGCTAGAGGGGTCAGTGTTAAAACAGCCTCTCATTAACGCCTCCATATCAGCTCCCCTTTACCACACCCCACAGGAATGCATAACCTACTTGTTGTCTCCATAGGTTCATCAACACTGGACTTCACACATTTTTGACACTTTTAAATGCTATTTCTAGCATTCAACATTACACTCTGCATATGGTGCCTGCTGTCAGCAATCAGTGATGGCTTTCTGAGCCGCACGTACACTGAACCTTCTGGGCCTGTTACGGACCCTGGGCAGAGCAGAAGCAGCACCCACGAGGAAAACATGCAGGAAACAGTCTGTCTTGAAGGAGCTCATCAAAATGAACCTGTAACCACGTTGAGGACACAGAGAAGGAAGTGGTTCTGGTAGACAGGGGTTGGTAGGCAAAATTAACCATGTCATCAGTACATATTTCAACATAGAAATTAGATAATGATTTAGATGTTTTAAAGGACAGACATGTGGAGTCTCTTAAAAGTGTCCTTCTCTAATTGTCTCCAAGACATTAACATGGCAACCTTGAACCTGCAAATCAAAATCAACATATCTCCAAACACACAGGAAGCCTTGGGGCAGGAAAGGCATAAGATGACAAAATCAAGGAGCGGTACTTGGACCTTGTACAGCATTTTCTGAGACCCTGTCATGTTCAGTAAGCACCCTTTAGGTTCAAGATGTAAGAACTGGTCCTTACCCTAAGGACAACCACAGTCTGGGAGCAGGACCAGCATAAGAACAAGTACCTGCAAGCAGGGAAACTTTGGAGTTGAAGCTCCCACGTGGTTTAAATAAGCCACTCTGCAGGTCTGTTCTCCCTCTCCTCAGCCCGTAACAAGACAAAGTCTAGGGTCCTCACAAGTCCCATATTTCTACATGACTCTATCCAGACAAGGCCCAAACTCCACCCTGAAAGACCTATTAAAATGCCTCATTGGGACCAACACTAGAGGAGGCATTGTGACACATAAATTAAATCTCCTCAATGAAATGCAGCTCATTGAGTTACACAGCAAAGGCCCAAAACTACTCAGATGCAAGCTTCCTGCAATGAGTCACAAGCTTCCCTCCTACAGAAAGTGAGGACACTGATTGTCCCCCCCTCTGAGTGACTGACATGTCCACCGATAAACACACTCCACTGTGCCCTCAGGTGACACGCCCCCCCCCAACCCCCCCGCACGCACACACTGAGCCAAGCTAACTCTCCAACCTCTTCCTTCTCTCCACAAATGTCGGCTGTTGAAATCGTTGCCTGTTTCCCCGCATGATCTTTTCTGAGAGCCTAAAGATGGGGCCCTGGGTGGCACTGCAGATTAGACAATGGACCGCGCCCCCTGCAGCATGTGGAGTCTCGGGACCTTTCTACAAGGCTCGCGGTGAGTCCCAATGGGCTCCGTGCCACAGGTGCAATTGCCTAAGGATGGACTGGAAGGAGTGCTGGTGGGGCAGCGGTGAAAGTGCTCTGCTGCTGGCTCCCACACTCCAGGACCCCACACGGGAGAGAGGTGGCAGCAGTCTGATTCCATAAGCTACAGTCGCTATGGGCCACACTCTGGTGATCGATTCCTGCTAGGGCTAAGAGTCGCAGAGACATCCGGTAGTCATGAGCTAGAACTGACTCGCAGGCACACACCATAACCTCACCGACCTCGTGACGCTGACCCAGAGGGAAACAAGTGGGCATAATTAGTACAGCAGCTACTTCAGAGGACCTTTGGTTGACAGCTTTAATTATTCACACTAAAGGCACGTTTTCCTTTGGAAAAACAGTACTATATTTCTGGAACAGCATTGGCTGACAATACTAGTCCCTAATTCAAACCGGGAGCTAACTCACTGTCAGCACTCTAAAGCTGTCCATGGTACACAGGGGGAGCAGGAACAGACCCTGCACGCTACTCCTCCGGCCTGCATATCCGTCACAGGCTGGTGCAGCCTGGTGTACAGATGCCTCAGGGATCCAAAGAGCTTCATAAATTAAAAGAGCAAATAGAACAGGGGCCCTTAAGAGATTTCATATTAGCGATGACTGAAGTGATTTTGTCATAAGATCAATCAAGCCTCCTTGACTTGGCCCGGACCATACAGAAGAAACTGCACTTCAAAAATGAAGCTCCTTCCAACAGTGCTACAGAAAACAATAAATCATTTTTAAAAGGCTCAGCCATAAACGCCGCTCTGGGAAACTGACAGGAGGAGGCAGGGTGCTGGGAGAGGAGGCCAAGCCAACTTTAAATGTCATCAGCCGAAGCCACTGCTTATGACGCCGACTTGAGAAGATAGAGGGCCCAGTGAAACATCTCAACATCCAGCTGCGTTCCTGAGTTGCCTCTGGGAGGCAAGGGGAATCCAGGGTTGGAGAGCATCCAGAAGGAGGGATGAGGAGGAGAGAACAGAGGAGGAAAGCAGGTAGGGAAAGGAAAATCACAAGCTTTGGCCACAGCCTAGGAGTGCAGCAGAAGCAGGCGGGTCCCCAAGGTTGAGAGGAAAGGGAGGAGGACCGAACACCGCGAAGACCACGGCTCCCTCACAGCTTTCCCAGTGGACTCAGTGTGCTGGCCAACAGACCCAGCAGAACCTCTTCCACATCAGAAGCCCGATGAGCTGGCAAGCTACATCCAAGGCAAACAAAAGCTGCAGGTTCTAACAGCCCAACAGCCCGCGTGGTAAACACATCTCGTTCCTGGCTGCCAGAAAAAGAAAAACAAACAAGAGAATTTACAAGGTGAGAAGAAAATCTGGAATGCTCGTGATTGGGTTTTTGTCAAGACGTGCGCCATCTCCCGTGGTGATCAAATCAGGGTGATACTTAAGAGCAACAAGCACCCGAATCCCGGCCAGGAGGCCTGAGGAGCGGAGCAGGGCAGGGCAAGGCAGGGCAGGGCAGGGCAGGGCCCAAACCTTCAAGGCAGCATGTCACCCAGGATGAGCAGATTTCAACGGAGTTTCCAGACTAACAGGAGACTAGGAAAAGGGCATAGGCATCATGAAAAATGATGCCCCTTGAAGGGGACGGTCAGCGAGACAGAGGAAGCCCCTGACTGGGATGGGTTAACACAGTGGCCCCAACAACAGGCTGCAACAGAACTGTGAACTGAGCACAGGACTGGCAGGGTTTTCTTCCACCGTACACACAGGCTGCTTTGAGTGGAAACTGATTGAATGGTACATAACAAGGATGAGTTTGTAGCAATACTGTCTTACTTATCCAAGGCAACTAACTTACAAAAGTGTCTATCCAAGAACTTGTACACAAAGAGCCACATCATTCAGAATAATGCCCAAAGTAAAACACCCAAGTTTCTATCAACTGATGAACAGAAAAATCAAAGGGTGATATCCATACAATGAAATAAAACTCACCCGTAAGAAGGACTGTAGTCCAGGCGTGGATGGATCTTGAGCACCAAACAGCCACATGTTGGCTATCATTAGAGGAAACATCCAGGCGAAGCAAATTCCCCGGGACAGAAAGGCAGGGGGCTGCCAGGAGCTGAGCCCGAGGACTTGCAGAGCAACTGCTCATGGACAGACAGCCTTCCTTCTGTACTGAGGACGGTGCTCCAGTGCTGGACAGTGGCCGTGCTGGCACAACCTGACCAACAGACCACACGCCACCGACCATGTGAAAGGATACATTTCATGGGGTGTAAATTACACTCTAATATTTTTTTTTTTTTGGCATCACTGCCCTGGTGGGAGCAGGAAGCCCAGCCTTGCTCCTGGAGAGGTGCTGCTGGATTTGAACCATTGTCAACCCTGTGGGTCGCAGTCCTGCACACAGCCACTGCGCCACCGAGGCTCAGCTTACACTCTAATTTTTTTAAATAGTAGGAGAAACTAATTTGCTGGAGGAGGTGGGGACACTGAGTAATTTTTCCCCCCTGAAGAGGTGGCAGTAGGCCAAAAACGTTTGGAAACTATGATCTAGACCCTCATATTGGAGAAGGAGCGTTCAGAGAGCAGGGACCTGCTCGTGATCACCCTGCAAGGTGGAGGTCCACTGAAATTAGCATCAAGGGCTGCTAACTCTTTCCACCACCACCCCACACACAGCACAAACGTCTAGGTGAAGGTAGTGGATCCCAGCTTTATAACAGAGACACATCTTGCCATATGAAGACTCCGGCCCCCTGGAAAGCTAGTGCAGTTTTACTATAGAAAGGTGTACTTACTTAGAGTTCCAAAATAAAAACTAACTAACCCCTGCACAACCCTGTGACCATTAACACAACCTGCTTTCCACCACGAGGACAAAACACAATGGCCAGGAGACCAAGGCAGCAGCTTTGCCCGTGCCAAACAGACCAGTGAGGTGTCCAGTGGAATTCTGGCTCAAGAGCCAGTCGCCGTCTTGACTTCACAGCAATTGCGGGGACAAGAGCTTGGTTAACGAGGTGAGGGGGGGAGGGGTAGACCTTCTCTTCCCCTCTTTGCCTTCAGCTTTCACGGAGTCGATGCAGGCACCCTGGGACTCCCCTGTCACAGAGGAGAGCTGCGCGGATGGAGTTTCCTGGCTGCAGCCTTTATGGGATGAGATCGCAAGGCCTCTCTCCCGCGGACTGGGCAGGTTCCCGCTGCAGATGTTCCAAGTGCTTCCCTTTCGGAATGAACAGCCAAAACAGAGAACCATTGAGACGGTGAGGTCAGAAACAGGAGGCAGGGGCCAGGGGCGGATGAACTGGGTTGCCTGAGCGTGGTAGGAGATAGAACGAGATGGACCGTCAACAGCTGGAAAAACCGTGAACATTGTCCTCATCCTGTTTTACAAGGGCGGCGCCCAGTGAGCTGTGCAGGTCTGGCACTAGGGATCTCCTGGGAAGAGAACCTATACAAGGCCTTCATACGCTCCCAGCAGCGCAGTCTCTGAAAAGTCCCATCTGGAAGTGTGGTGTGGACTCTTCCCTGCCTGCCCATACCACAGCCCTGAGTCCTCCTTAAGTGACCATCTCGCAAAGCAGATCTGACCACTGCCCTGCTGGAGTCTTGACAAGTACCCTCAGCCTCTTGGGCAGTGGTTCTCAACCTTCCTCATGCCGCCACCCTTTCAAAAGTGACCTCCCAACCATATCATTATTTTTGTTGCTACTTCATAACTGTCATTTTGCTAACTTTCATGAGTCGTTTGACCCCCAAAGGGGAATCGATGCACGGGTTGAGAACCGCTGCTCTAGGGTCTATGAGGTAATCTGTCTTTTCATCACTGAAGGGCAGTTGAGGTCACTCAACACACCCCTCTGTGCTGACAGGAAGCTCAGGAGCTGTTTGTTTAACGGACGCTCCCCAGTCGCCTTCCACGGGATGGCGTGACGCTGTGGGTGCCAGCCCCCGTGGGCTCAAGCAGCAGTAACTGTGAGGGCGACGCCGGACATCATTTTGCTCTCGTGACAGCTCGCTGATTGGGGCTGATTTGTGGGCACTTCTCAATGGCTTACGATGGCCGTCCCATTGGAGAAAAGTCAGGCTTTCTCCCCAACAGAGCACGAGTCTCAGAAGCCCACAGGGGCAGTCCCACCTACCCCGTGGAGTCCCCACGAGCAGAACTTGATGGCAGCGAGTGGTTGGCAACAGCAATCTTCATGATCACAAAACTCCTCGTGATCGCTGGCTTCCCAGGGAAGAAGGGTCCCAGGAGCGAGCACCGTCAGTGGGGCCTCGGAGGGCTGAGTGCTGGTGACCACGCACGCGCCTCTGACACGACACTGTGACCTCTCTGCCTGGCCACAGCTCCGGCGGCTCCGGGGCGGGAAAGCGCTTCCTGTGGCTGATCTGACACCACCTGGGCCTCCTTCTTCATCCTTGTTAGGGTCACACGTTTTGAGGGGGTGCTTCTGGCCAATCCTGGCTGTTGCTGCTTCCCCCTCTGCCTCCTCTGCCCTTGTGGCTGCAGAAATCGCTCCTCCTGCTCTTGACTGCTGTCCTCATCCGAGTCCTGCATTGCCAAGTGGCCTGGGGCCTGGCTCACAGCCCGGCAGGAGGCCCGCCCTGGTCATGCTGCGATGAATGACGTCATCTACCCACTTAGTGCTTCAGATGGCTTTCTTGGATGCCATCAAGAAAATCAGGCGGCTCACCTCAAGATCATTGGCTCCTCGGGAGAAAGAGGCAGCTTTCTGGTCCTGTAAAGACGCCCGGCCCCGCAACCCCTGGGGCCCCGCTCCTGACTCTGCTCAACAGCGCTGGTGGTCACTGGAACCCACTCGATGGCAGCGAGCTTGGCTTCCCAGAAGGAAACCCGGGTGGCCTGATGGAGAGTGAGTGGGGCGGCTAGCCACAGGTCAGCCGTTCAAACCGACCGCCCATTCCGAGAGAGACATGAGGCTGTCTGCCCCTGCACACACATACGCCCGTGGAATCCCAGAGGCGGTTCTCAGCCGGCATATAGGCTCGCCGGAAGTTGGAAATCTACTCACTGGCAGTGAGCTTGGAGTTTGAAAAGATGTTTCAAGCTTCCCAAAAGGAATCATGCTACTAGTTTTCTGTCTGTTTTCAACAGTTGGCTATGACAACTACTGACTTTTCTTTGAATCTTTAAGCACTTTGCTATGCTTTAAAAATCATTTTACTGGGGACTTGTACAGCGCTTATTACCATCCATTCATCTATCCATCGGGTCCGTCACATTTGTACATATATTGCCATCATGATTTTTGAAACATTTTCTTTCTACTTGAGCCCCGGTTTCACTTTGCTATTTTTTTAAATCAATTATTGAACCCTCAATTCTTTGAACTAGGTCCTGCTGTTATCCCTCGAAAATCAAAGAAATGAAGGCTCAGACAAGTTCTAGAACTCCCTAGTCCCCACAGCTAGCGCTCCACTGAAACGGGACTCCCCTGGCTCCTGAGCCAGCTTCCTCCCCGAGGGGAGCTAGTGGAACCCTTTGCATCACCACCCTTACAGTGAGGAGTCCAAAGTTCACCCGACGGTGCCACCGGGCCTCTGAGCAAAAGAAACACACAGGGACAGACAGAACATTTGATGCACGCTCCGAGTACCCCCCCATGCAGTAGGGCAGCAGCACACATAGCAACCTCCCCACAGACTGCCAACGCCCGGACTCAGGCTCACTGCGGCCCCGGGTCTCCCTTAAAACTCTGAACAGAACATGGGAGGACGCTGTCGCTTCATAATCACTCATGTCCTCCAGATTCAAGGGCAGATAAGAGAACGAGCCTGCAGAGAGACAACCTGTCACCATCCTAACAACAAAACACATACAACCAGTGGACAGCCTTGCAGCCTGCCTGTCTCTCTCTCTCTCTCTCTCTCTCTCTCTCTCTCTCTCTCTCTCTCTCACCTAAGCTGAATGATCTCGAGGGATCATTGGAAAACTACCAAGGCCTGACCTTGAGAAAATATGGAGGCTGCCAGTCATGTCAAACTTTGTGGTTACACACGAGCTGGTCTAACCACCTTGACTGCTTTCTAATGATCACCCAGCTTCAGGAGTAATCTTCCTCGGCTAGAGACTTGAGCAGCAATTCATGGGAACAGCAGGGTAGTAATTATGAGCCGTGCTTAAACGGCATGACTTCAGAATCCATCAATCACCCCCAAAAAAACAAACAAACAAAAAAACAATTTAAAAGAATCTCAACCATCCAACCTGGATTCTTCATGTGAATTCAAGGTTCCATAAACTTCACCTGGAAGTTACTGCATATGTACATAGATATGAGTGCTAAGTCTTCATTTGAAAGTGCGGATTGGGCTTCTCTGGAAGCCCGAGGGCCATGATGATGAAAGCACCTGCTGGTGATCCGACAGGATGTCTGCTCTTTGGTGACAAAGCGCTTTGATGACAGCCTTTGATGACAGCGTTCTACAATCTCAAAGATCTCCAAAGACTGCTTACACGCCTCACTGCTCCCAAAGAGAGGGGCTGGTTAGACTCAGTGGCACATCTTGGCAACTAATGCTTTAATACAGAAGAACACTGGGGTGGCAGTATTTCTACTACCTGGATCTCAATATAATTTGTTTGTTTGAATACCTCTGCATCTTATTTGTATGCCTTAAGATAAAGAAAAACATGGGACAAAACCCAAAGTCACGAGACCAGACTTACTTCCACCCTCAGTGACTCAGTCTCCCTTGAGGGCTGGAACTGAACTCCCCATGTCAGCATCAACAGCCCAGAAAATGCACGAGGGCAGCATGAAGCCAAGGTCAAAGCACAGGGGCTTGGGGGAGAAAGAGGGCTGAGACAGGGAGCAGAGGAGAAGAATGTAAGTGAGGACCCGGAGAGGGACCTGTACTGGCTGCGCGTGTGCAAGCTGCTGATCTTGAAACTGACTACCTGCTCTGGAAATTGTCATCTAATTCACAATAAAAAATGTAAAAGAGCTGGTTCGGCTGTTATTATTTTCTGCTTTCTTCTTGATTGAGATTTTTCTATTTTGCTTTGTCATGTCGTCGTTGGGTTGTTTTTTGTTTTGCTTTTGCATGTGTGAAATGCAAGATAGGCAAATCTAGAGAGGAGTAAGTGAATTCATAATTAACGAGGGGCATGCCAGGAGAGGGTGGGGGTGGGGTGGGGGAAGCTATTAACAATGAGTACAAGAAAAAGAGTGCTCTGCGATTGATGGTGGTGACGACTGTACACCTCTGCTTCATATGAGTGCATGGTTCCATTGCATGCCATGTGAAGCATATGCCAATTAAACTATCATTTTTTTTAAACTATAATTTAAGTTAAGAAACAAAAGAATCATTTTGAAAAGAAGGCTTCCTGCTTCACTAGACTACTATTAAAAACAAACAAGCAAACAACAAGGTTCAGATGCACCTGCCTGCAGAGAGAAAAAGCTCTTGAAAGGGAAGGCAGGCCCTGCCTCCTATGACTCCTGTCCCCAGCACGTGGCACACAGCAGGTGCCCAGGACAGACTGCATCGCAGTCCGTCAACAACCGTATGTGTTGTGTGTCTTGACCACTATACCTACTGCAGGAGGTGCCCTCGTAGGGTAATGACTGGGCTGCGATCCTCATGGTGGGAGGTTCGAAACCATCAAGCTGCTCTGAAGGAAGAAGACTGGGCTTTCTACTCCGTGAACAGTTATAGTCTCGGAAACCCCAGGGGTCGCTGCCCCAAGGCAGTGAGAGTTTCCTAACGGTAAGGGGCCCTGGTAGGCGCAGTGGTTAAGCAACCAGCTGCTCAATGAAAGGCTGGTTAATGGAATCTACCAGCGACCCACTCTGCAAGAGGAAGATGCAGCAGGTGGCTGCCGCCTGTATAAAGAGGACAGTCTTGGACACCCACCCAGTGGGCAGTCCTCCTGAGTCCTACAGGGTCACCATGAGGGGGCAGGCTTTACCAGTGCATGCAATCCCATCTGGGAGCAGGGTTTGGATCTCTAATGCTGCCTCTCGGACCCAGTCTACCGGACCCTGCTTTGCTCTCTCTGCCCAGTAAATGCTGAGGGAGTGAGTGCCGGAGTGCTAACCACACCATTGGAGGTTCAAGCCCACTAGCGTCTCTGCGGATCAAGGAGGAGGCTGACTCCTGTACAGAGGTACAGCCTCAGAAACACTAGACGGGGGGTTAGGAGTTGACACTGACTGCATGGTGGTGGATGTGGGGGGTTTAACAGTGAGAACTGTTCATCACAAGGCCACTGGTTCACACCCACTGCTGGAGAAAAGACAGGGCTAATCTTGAGGGAAGGTCTCTGTGGGTTGGGGTCAACTCAGTGACATCCAAACACAGCAGCATCTGCTCCCCCAACGATCGGCAGTGTCGGAACTGTGAGTCATCACCCAAGCAGACTCAGGGACGGCGGCTCTGGCCTTTCGTTTCTTTAACTGTGGAAGGAATCCGTTTGCTAAAGCTGTCCCCTTTATGTTTCAGCTGCTGTAGCACTGAGACCCCAGAGAGTGTCGAACAGACGTTTGTCAGTGAATGAAGCCAGCAGTCAGCCTCCTTTATCAAAAGGACCGTCGTCGTAAACACGCAGCCCAAGCATTCCCACTCCAATGGGGGGACCATGTGTTCCACGATGTGGCTGAGATGACAGAATGGAACAGTGAGACTATCACTGGGAAAGGTGCTTACAAGGCACTTGGAGGACCTCTGACACAGAAAAAGGCTCATACTACACACACACACACACACACACACACACACACACACAGTCAGAGAAAGAAGAATGCTTGGGGGAACTGCAAGGGCAGCAACATTCCAAGCATCCAAGAAAGCCTCACCAGCTACCATCTGCCCAGAAACCCAGCACAGGGCAGCAGCTGACGCCACATCTTTACTTCCTCTGGCCAGTGTCCACCGCGAAGCAAGCTAAGTGTTGGGGGCTGGTGTCACCACAGTTTTTATCGCCGGTTATGTTGAGCCTCTCGACAAGGACACTTAACACCTGACAATGACATTTAACATCACCAGACTGTGCCGGCTGCACCAACCATATCAACCTGGGAGGATTCATCTGGCTGCCTGGGCTCCACTGTGCTTCATTCGCCTCTCTCCTATTCACCAGTCAGGCCCTAGCAACAGAAACAGACTTGCAGGCAGTTAGGGGGGCCAGAGGGGGTCCCTACCAGCCCACACAGCAGGAACCTGGTGGCAGGTCCTGATAGCTCTTCTTGCTCAATGCTCCTCACTCAGCCCTTCTCACCGCCTCCACTGCCAGGCCCAGGTTCCACTCGCAATGACATGAGGGCATTAGTCCCTCAAACCACCAGGAACATCAGCTAACACATTCGTTCCTCCACTCAAAACCCTCGATTTAAACCAACTCTAGTTCCCTTCCCAAGATCCACAGACTCACTGCGACCAGCCCTGCCCACCGCGCTGGCCGTCTCCCACCCTGATCTCCTTCCCTCCATCCTCTCCAGAAACAGTGGTCTTCCTCCAGTGATCATTCAGAGACATTGAGCCCACAATGGCCGGGGGCCTGCGGCAGACTGCATAGAGCTCCTGTGACTCACTCAGTCCAGCCTGCTGCTCAAACACACAGGAGCTGGCCCTCAGCTCAGTTGCCCTGTCTCCGAAAATGCTTTATATCCCCTCTGCTGCATCATTTTCCTCACAAGCCTGTCACTCCGACACACTGCAAAGTTCTTTTGTCTCTGGCATTAGCTGTCATATTACACAGCTCCTTGTTGACGGCATGGGTTATCAACCCCACTTCAGAGGAGGCGTCTAAAAAGTTCCAGGGCTTCAGGTCCCAGTCAAACCAATGCAATCAGACCTGCAGGGAGTGGGCTTGGGCATCTCCAGGCACAGAAAACTACCCAGGGTTCTACTGCGCACTGGGGCTCACATTGGAGGGCAGGGCTCCCCAGACGTCACTGCACATAAGGCACCTGGAGTTAATTTTTAAGACACAGCTTCTGCTCGAGTAGACCTGCGCCAGGTGAGGACTGAGACCCCGCACGTCTCACAAGCTCCCTGGTAATGCTGCTGCTGGTCTGCGGGTCTCAGCCTTCTCCCATAGAATTCCCGCTGACGGGAAACTTCTCTAAACCTGTGCTGCCCCCTAAATCACCCCGGCCACATGTGACTGCTGAGGCCAAGGAAGGGGCCCTTACATGCTCGTGGAGAAAGCCGGATGCTGTCTGTACTGGACAAGAAGTCTCTGGAACACCTGTGTATATGCCATACAAGCCCCTGGGATGGGGTGTTAAGAATCCAGGATGACTCCAAGCCCTGGGGCCTGAGTGGCTCTGAAAAAGCACCTCACCCCTCCCTCCATCCCAGGCCGACTCAGCCATTCCTACAGGGTCAATAAGCATGTGCCAAAGGCCGGCAGACAGGGAGGACATTAGTGACTGAGCAGCCTGTAGAGGATGACGACCTTGGCTTCATGACTGAGTCCCACCTCCTACCGCCTGGGGCAGCCCTGCATACTCTCCTAACCAGTCTTCAGGACACTCCCCTGCACTGGTGTGGACAGGACGGTTAGGATACACCAGGTCGTTACCTGGGACTGGAGGGTGACCCCCATCATCTCCCTCACCTGTGACAGGCCTCTGCCAAGGTCACCTGCCACTATCACCATCATCATCCCCCATGTCACTGCAGAAGAGCTAACCCCTCCACCCCCAGCCCATCCACCCAAAACCTTGCAGGAAGTTGGACTTATTTTCAGGACATTTTCAGCCCATGGCTTATCCTCTCAATGGTTCCAAAACACTCTTGGTGGCTCCGTTGGGGGCCGGGGGCTCTCTGTCCACATGCAAGAGTCAGGAGGTCACAGGAGATGAGGGGGCCCATGATGCCCACTGAATCTCCCCTCCACCCAAGCAGAATCCCCCAGCTGGGCTGTCGGCCTCCTCCCACCCCTTAACCTGAAATTACAGCTTCTGCTGGCTGAACACCTGCTAATACCCTTCTCCTCTCCCCACCCCCCACCCCAAATGGCAGCCTACTGCCCTGGCCTGTGTCTGCCCAGGAGGGTTATCAAGGAAAGGTTAGGGGCTGCATAGATGTGGTCAGCTTATAGGGTCTCCAGCGCCCTGAGGGCCTCATGCGCCATCTCAAGGCTCCTTGTGGTCACAGCCAGGGCCCAGTTCTGTAGCCCTTCAGGACTAGAACCAGACCTCAGGGTCCTGGTTCCTTCTTCGCCTCAAAGACAGACCATCTTCAGGACCCTAGAGCCCACTGCTCTGGCCTGAGTCCTCTGTGAGCACCCAGCACTCACCAAGCAGTGTCCCTGTCCCACTAGACCCATCCCAGTGGAGCATCTCCTGCCACTCCTCCTGCTATCCCAGTGACTGAGGAGACCACACACGTCTCCTGCAGGCAGTCACACACTATGCGACACAACTTCCTTTGTACCTGTGCCTACCTCTAGGTCCCTGCTGTAGAACCTGGCTGCTCACCACCACCAGACAGGCACTGTTTTGGTTTGTTTTTTTTTTTTTTTACATCACTGCCCTCTGGTGAGAATAGGAGGCCCAGCCTTGCTCCTGGAGAGCTGCTGCTGAATTTGAACCACGAAGCCAGTGGGCCACAGTCCTGTACACAACCACTATGCCACTAGGGCTCAGTCCAGTTTTTTAATTTTTAAAATCATTTTATTGGGGGCTCCTGCAGCTCTTATCACAAGCCACACATACAACCTTGTGTCCAGCACATTTGCACATCTGTTGCCCTCATCATTTTCAAAACATTTTTTCTACTTCAGCCCTTAGTATCAGCTCATTTTTCCCTGCCTCCCTCATGAACCCTTGATAACTTACTTAAAATTTTTTCATGTCTTACACTGACCGATGCCTCCCTTCACCCACTTTTCTGTTGTCCACCCCCCTGGGAAGAGGTCAGACTTGCCCTGCTAATGCACAAAATCACTGGTTATCTCATTACCAGCATCAATTCAACACACCAGATAACAAGCCAGTCCATGAGGGGAGGGAGGACGTAGCCTTCCCACTCACCGGGCAGACAGCCACCCGAGCTGGAGGGCTCCATAAGCTGCCACCGTGGAGCCCACCAGGGGTAGGGCTAGTACTTGAGCTGTTAATCACTAGAGGGAACTCGCATTCGGTGAGAAGCGGAAGGAAACCACATTAGACGATGACCCCGTAAGTCTCACATTTCCCCACCCATTAGCCCAGACTCCAGAGCACATGCGATGTCCAACAACCCACTCAAACGCTGGCAGTCTGGGACCTGGGGGAGTTGTTTGTTCAAAAACTTCTCAAAGGCCTGGGATCCGAGTCACATTCTTGCCTGGGAAGCACGTAGGCCTGATTCCCACTGTGACTGCTGGGAGGGGGATCTGGCCCGAGGACATCAGGGCCCCTGGGAGTCTGCGTGGCCCAGGGCTCCATCCACCCCTGCCACTGGCTGAAACCCTCGTCAGTGACAGTGAGAGAGTCCAGGATGACGGAGGACAACACTGTAGAGAACAGATGGTCCCGAATGGAAACACAGAATTGTCCTACTTACAAGTCAACAACACGTTGATCTTTAAAACTACACACCCAACAATGCCAAATCAGGGAGAAGGACCAAAAAACAGCCTAAGTATGCATACAATCCTTCACTATTTTGAGAATACTTCAAAGTACCCAGGGACTCAAAGAAATGGAGACAGAAACAGGACTGAAGAAGAAAATGAAGGGGGAGGGGGTATAGCTCGCTTTTCACATTTAGGCCATAGCTACTTGTTTTTTCCATTATTTCCAAAACACCAGACTGACTCCAGCTGCAGAACCAGATTTTGCTACGTTTGCTAAAGTGATGCGAAAATCATGACCTCATTCAGAAGTGATCTCAGTGAAAGTTTAACACACTGAGCCTTTCGCCTGCTTGTCCCCGGCTAAGACAGCACACCAGTTACAAACTAATCATGGGGATGACAGCTATCCAGGGGGAACAGTTCAAATCCCAAACCAAACTCACTGCCATCAAGTGGATGCCGCCTCAGAGCGAAGCTATAGGACAGGAGAAATGACATGTATCAGTTTCCAAGACTGTAATTCTTTATGGGACAAGAAAGTCCCCCCCCCCCCCAATTTCTCACCAGGAGTAGTTAATAGGTTAATAATTTCAAACTATTGACCTTGCAGTCAGCAGCCCAACTTATAACCACTACGCCACAAGAGCTCCAATAAACAGCTCAGCGTTAGAATTTTTATATCCCGGGGCTGAGCCCCGGTGGCGTAGTGGTTGTGCGCGGGACTGCGGCCCACTGGGATGGAGGTTCAATTCCAGCAGTGGGGCTGGGCCTCCTAATCCCACCACCGAGAGCAGTGATGGCCAAAAAACAAAAGAATTTTTATGTCCCATGTGGGAGATCCAGGTTCAATTCTTTCTTTTTAAAAAATCACTTTACTGCGGCCCACTGGGATGGAGGTTCAATTCCAGCTCCCAGGAGCAAAGGCTGGGCCTCCTACTCCCACCACCAGGGCAGTGATGCCTAAAAAAAAAAAAAAATCATTTTACTGGGGGCTCTTACCACAATCCATACATACATACATTGTGTGTAGCACATTTATATATATATATGTATATATATATAGTCATCATTTTCAAACACTTTCTTTCTATTTGAGCCCTCGTATCAGCTCATTTTTTCTCTTCCCCCATGAACCCTTCCTTGATAATTGATCAATTATTTATTTTTTCACGTCTTACACCGCCATTGTCTCCATCCACTTTTCTATTGTTTGTCCCCCTGGGGGAAGGGGGGTTATATGTTGATCATTGTGATCGATTCCCCCATCCTCCCCCTACCTTCCCCTCTGGTCTTGAGTCAGTTTCTGTCCCAGCTCATTCAACAAGCCACCCATTGTACTTCACTGTCCCGGATTCCCCACCTCCCCAATGAAAGGTCACCCTCACTCCACCTATAATGCTCTGGACTACAGACCATCCCTAGCGCCTACAGATTGACTCCGTGGGCCCTGAGAAGAGCCAGTGAGGCCCGGTGCTGTGTGCCACACGCACCCTCCCCGGAGGCCCTCACCACCGCGCGTCAAGTCACTAAGTACTGCATCACAGAATGAGAGAAAACGTACGGGACCTCACCCCAGTACAAAACTGAAAGCTCGCTTCATGTCTGTCTAATCAAAGAGTGACAGAAAGAACTCAGCATGAGTAAAAGTTAACAGGAAATCATCATGGGACCAAGTTCAAATCTCAGCTCTTCCATGAGCTGGTTCTACAATCTTGTGCAGTTAATTGACCACCCAGAGTGTCTATTTCCTATCTACACAGCAGGGATGGGGAATGAATACAGCAGACATGGGGCACGAATAGTATTTCAGTTACACACATACACATCAAAAGGTCATTTTTAGTTGTAAAATTATTCAGGGCTACATTAGACATAATGTAGACATAACAGATGTACATTGGGTAATCAGGGTGGGTGGGACAAGAAATGCTCAAGTATTAGTCTAATGGTTGGGTGTTCAAATCCACCCAGATATGTTGGAAGACAAGTCTGACACAATCTGCTTCTGAAAACCCTCTGGAGCAAGAGAGGGATTGGAAGGGACAAGGGGAGGGGGCCTGCAGAATCAACTCTGACACCTAACAACACTATTCTTTTAAAATAGTTCACTAATCCCGTGACTCCATTTTCTAACTATAAGATCATGAGGTAAAGAAAAATTAAATAAATAAAATATAAATAAATAAAAGATCATGAGGTGGCAAATTTTAAATTTACTTTATTTCTGTTAAATAAGCAACTTTGCCACAATACCCATTCTCCAGGATGAAAAGTCAATGTGTAAAAACCCCAATCTGTGGGCATCATTGATCATAAAACCCGGGCCGGCACGAGTTCTGGGAATGGAACAGAACATTCACCACCAGGGAAACAGACGCTCTCCCCAGAAATCCCTCTCCGAAGTAGGCAGCGTTGGAAGTTCAGTCATCCTGTAATCCAGTTCCAGAGGCTGTCAGCAAATGATGGGTGCTGAATTGGTGCAAGTGAGGCGGGACTGCAACCACTTGACTGCCCCCATTTTTCGAGACACTAGCTAATCCTTGTGCTCCCCCTGGGGTGGTGAATTGGAGCAAGCTCGCAGGTTGATCTAAGGGCCGAATCCAGTATTGTTTTAATCTACTCAGTAACTGGGCTCTAGATTAATCTCTTGCCCAGCATCCAAGAGCGGCTTTGGAATCCCCGACTGTAAATTAAAATGAAGAAGTAAATTAAAATGAGAAGGGAGACACCAGTTTTGGTCGCAGTTCCTGCTGGCCCTGTTTACCAACGCCTGCCAGGGGTCTTAACACTGAGCTGACAAAGCGCCATGGGAGAAAGCAACAGAACTTGAAGCACAATTAAGTGGTTTTTCCAAGGCTCTATGTATAAAGCTTCCTTCAAAAAACAGTCTGCTACCTCTTTGGAAGCTCATGAATGTCTCCTCCCGTTTTTCCCAGCGGTGTTTCAAAACAAACTTCCTATTTGTCCCCACCACTCATCCGAAGGCCTTGTGTTCACCCTTGGTGATTAAAGGACAATTAAGGAGAGGACCATCAAAGATTTGCCTGCAACCGGTTTACATGCAGCTCCCTTTCACCAAAAAGAAAACAGGAGGGAGGTCTGTGGCTTTAACCCTGCAGACAGCACTCAGAATGCCAAAGGGGTTACTTTTGATTTAACCTATTTACTATTAATATCTACGGGGGGGGGGGGGGAATTCCAATGCAGGAAATCATTCTTGATTTTCCTCAAGTGATTCCCAGCTGCAGATGCTCTGTCCAATTGTTCAAGTGTGTGTGTGGAGGGAGGGGGGAGGATGAGGATACTACCACTTAATTTCAAGCTCTCCAATGACCTCCTCTCTTAGACCAGCCCAGTATTTCTCTTCTGAAACACCTCTAACACCATAACTTGACAATGGCCAAGAGAAACATAATTATCTGCCCGATATTGGTTTTTTTTTTGATATTGCATTTTCTTGTAGTGGCTTGTGAGCCATCCGGAGTGCAAAACACAGTCTCTGTACAGTCTCTAATCCTCCAAACCACCCTCGAAAACAAAACGGCACACCCGGAAGGTGAAGTGAGCCAAGCAAACTAAGAGTACACTGATGTATGTCCAGATTCAAAGCCTGCACCTTCCCCTACAGCAGGCAGCTTCCATTCCCAGCCTGATCTCGGTCATTCCGAAGTGTCCTCTCCCCCCAAGATTTCCGAAGGATTGCTGCATAGCAGTCAGGCGCCGTGACTTTGCGCCTTGAACGCACTTCAGTAAAATCAGGCCTCTGCCCCACTTGCTGCCCTGCTGCAGCACCACAAACCGGAGCGGCTACGAGAGGCCTTCGGGGTCTAACAGCATCGCTCCTCGACACCTTGCCGGAGTGAGCCGAGATTGTGCGCGGCGTGGAGCGGGGCTCGGGCCTTCCTGGCAGCGACTGCACACCCAAACTGGATGGAGCTGGCAGCGGAGGGTGGGTGGCCTCCGAGGGCACAGCAAGGCCAGAGAGTGAGAAAGGGGCTTCCAGCACCCAACGCTCTCATACCTGCGGACCCCACAACTCGGCGGGGGCGGGGGGGGGGG